>JAOPJI010000054.1:671055-683371 GCA_027122695.1 Merluccius productus | reverse complement strand
ACACCAACAACATTTTGCGATGCAATATCGACCGGTCCAATGCCGTGTGTATATATATATATATATATATATATATACACGGCATATATATATATGATCCATCACGCCATCGCTGCTACAAGGAGCCACACTGTATAAAACCACTCACCTTTCGACCCCACGCTCTCCTCACCGACCACAAAACACAAACACACACAATGTTTTGAGGTCAGCTTTTTGGGGAGGAAAAAAAACAAAATGGCGCCATTGCTATTTATGGTAGTGGTCATTCATCTGGCACAATAGTTTGGAGGGCCAGACTCATTAGTCAAGGAAATGCAGGCGTACATATGTTCTTTAGAACCAGGCTCGGTCTCCCTAAGTGATGACCAGACGGTCTTCAGCCCGCCGTGTCATCGATCAATGCTCGTCAGCCCTCGCCTCCCGCCCCCCCAAAAAAGGTGACAGGAGATAGAAACGTGAAACGTATGAATGGTGATTAGTGCATGTCACCACATTGTTATGTAAATTACTCATACAGCTATAAACGGTTGGCAGCGTCACCACAGAAACGCTCTATTGTGAGGATCCTTCTCAAGTCGTTATTGTGGCTGCCGTTGGCTGCGTCACACATCCCGATGAGGAAATGGCTAATAATATACAGCCAAATCAAGCAGGTCATAATAGTGTAACCATAATGACGGCAGCCTCAACTCGGGATGGAAAGCCCATCCATGCACATCAATATTTAACACAAGGCGATGGGAACCTGGTGACCAAGCATCACTTAGGGATCTTACTTTCACTTTCACTTTTAAAATCACTGTCTATTATGTGAGTCCAGTGTTTTATTGTGTTATTATTTCATTGGCTGCAACCCTAGCATTCATTATAAAAATAACCTAAACAAAATAACTGTCTCACAATGTGTGAAATCCTCTTTTGTATTCACACTTTTTGTTATAATCTAGCTTGTCTATGTATGGGGGCCTGGTGTCTGAGGCATTTAATGTTCTAATTTAGGAATGTTTGCTATCTTTTCATCTTTCTTTCTTTTTTTCCCCCTCTTTCATATCATGTCATGTTTTCTGTCCAGGTTTCATCATGCTGATTTTAATTGTAATAGTTTGAATGCTCTTTTTTTATTATTATAATTTCTTCTCCAACCTCTTAACTAAGATCCCTGCCTTTCGGATCAGATCTCTCTCTCTCTGTCTGTTTTTCATACTTTGCTTTGTTTTCTCCTTTCCGTCATCTTTATTTTAGCTATCGTTATTATGAAGGATGTGTAATAGTGGAATGGCATTGGTAAGATGTGAAAGGAAAATATACTTCCTATATATCAGTGTTGTACTTGGTGTATTTCCCCCCGCCTCTTTTCCCAATAACCTTGATGTCTACTATCTCAGCTGATCCACTGATGGATCCGCTGAACCTGACAAAGAGTTAGCCGTGTTACATGGTAACACTTAAAATGGTATAATGTTTGAAATACAAAAATGATTGAAATGTATTCCAGTAAAGCTGGAGTTTAAAAACATGAAACAAACTGTAACTAGATTAATGTTGGCCATATGGCTACCCCGCTCTGCCAATAGACGTGATGCGAATACCTACAATTACTATTCCCCCTCACACATTTAGTGAAATCATTAACACCCTATCAAGCCAATCACAGAATTTGATCTTTTTTGTCGTCTTTGAGGGGGAAAAAAAGGTCTTTAAAATGATTTAATGCAAATCTAAGGGAGGGCAAATTGACCTTTTTCCAATCTCATACTTCAATCATTCATGGCTTTAAAATGAATGGCAACAGAATGGAGTCATTTCAGAAAAGGAAATTGAGGATGATTCGATACCATAGTTGGAAATACTTCCTCTCCCTGGATCGTTCACTCCGAGCGTTTTGTGCTTAGTGATTATGCCAATAAAGCGCTTTCATGGTTTTTTTCAGCTTTTTCTTTTTTTTTCGATAAAACCAGGCGAGTGCTCTTTCACCTGAAGAGAAACTATTACTGGAAGTGTGTCTGCAGTGGATCCCTCGCCCATATATTCAGACTGCACAGCAGGGAGGAGGGACGGGTGATGATGTTCCACCTCCAACTGCCAAGCTTGCAAAAAAAACCATTTGCCAAATGTTGATTTAATATAGCTTCAGTAATGAACAAACTACAATGCATTTAATACCTTTTTTAATTCTAGAGATAATTCTTAAAATGATCTCTTAATATTGTATTTATTTTTGTATTATGTAATATGTTTTGCTGTTTTGATTTACTTGAAGCCTATAATATCATGGTTGCATTAATTACTTCTGAGTATCTGCACTCCAGACAGGAAGCAGATTTAAAATACAACGCCACTCGAGCTGCGAGCTGTCGTTGGACTGTTATGAATTATTGCCAAGTGCAATTTTTTTCATCAAGCTGGCAACAAGAGTATCCAAACCCCCTCAAAAATCCTCACTCTCGCTCTTTTTAACAATGGATACAACTCCGGAAACAAAATAAGCCATCCCCGGAAACAAAATAAGCTGTTTGTGGCACGGAGGGTCTCGCCTCGTTATTTCATATTGTCTTTGGACTGCATTTGCTTCGACCTCCATTGTCTTTGCCGTTGCCCCTCCCCCCTGAACAATCCTGACACTGGTTTTGAGGTCAATATTTTTTCTCGCTCTCTGTCTCTTTTTGGTGGTATTATGTCCATTCAGGGCAGTGGGCTTGATGAAGTACCTCTCTCGCCAGGTCATTAGGATAGCCCTGGGAAAATTATGTTTAATGGCTGCCGCTGTGATTTCATAAATCTTTTTTTTTCTTCTTTTGCCCGCACACCTGGCCAATTTAGAAAAGCTAAAAAATGCTAATGTCTGCCAGCGTTTATAAGGGGGGGCTGCTAAATATTTTGGGTGCCTCTGAATTATGCTAAGCACCCCCCGAAATTAGCTCACGGCACAAATGCCCTCTTAAACTGTGTGTGTGAGATGATGCTCTGCCTTTATGATTAGATGTCGACGAGATGTCTTTCTTTCTTTCTTTGTTTTCCCCTCTCCGTGCTTTTCCTTGAACTGGTGCAATGTGGTGTTGTGAAATGATCCCTTAACATTGTACAAATGTCTATATGCTGAAGTGACGTGCATTTAACCTCAAAGTTAAAGCCGCTGTGGAATGGTCTGGGTGGGTGATTGAATGTGCCTTCATTTTGCCTCTTTTTCTTTTTTCCTTCTCTTTTTTTGAAATACCCTTCACGTTACTAAGCTATCAAGAATACGAACCTGAAATCAAGTAAGACTAAAATGAAAAAATGCCCCACCACCCCCAGCCCTGTCCCTCGATGCCATCTTTCATTTACCCCTCCCTCCGTGAGAACCAATCACGAAGCACCGCATCGATCCCGCGCTCACCTCTCTGAATCATCACAATGATTTATTGTGTGTGGGGGGGCGGGGACACACCCCCTGTGGGGGGACACACACTCCCACTCCCGCCACGTTGCCCTGTGTCCTCTCACCTATCAAATGAGAAGCCGACCGATCCTATTGTTGCTTCCCCAAATTCACAAGATTCTCCTTCCTTCCACCATCTGGAGTCATGCTGTTTTCCTACGCATTAACAAGCCTCTGTTTTCCTCTTTCCATTTTGTATGCTGAAGAATTTCCAATTATATTTTCCTTCCCCCTTCTTTCTGTCGAAACCTCAAACCTTCATCGCACTTCAGGGTTGAGTTGTGGTATGGTCAGGGAGAGTATTATGTGCGCCACTCTTATAGTAGTTTTAAATTCATTCTCAATTTGTGAGGATGACATATTCTAAAGAACACATGTATTAAACAAAGACATCTTTATGATACATCCTACTTTATAGTCTATGGCCATTAAAGATAACACTAGAAATGGCGTTTGACGATGACATTATATAATTTATTTTGCACATTTTTTCTAGACGTGTATGACCCTCCTGGGTGAATAAGGTCACCAGGATCTGAATTATGATGGTTCCTCCCCCTGTTTTCTCCACGCTGTTCCCCTTCCAGGTCGTGGGTGATCGGGGCCATCGCCCTGCTGTGTCTCCTTGGTCTGACCTGGGCCTTCGGCCTGATGTACGTCAATGAGAGCACCCTGGTCATGGCCTACCTCTTCACCATCTTCAACTCCCTCCAGGGCATGTTCATCTTCATCTTCCACTGCGTGCTGCAGAAAAAGGCAAGGAGGATGGAAGTGAAATTTTTGTTGTGTTTTTGTCGGAGGCTTGAAGGATGACTTTGGGGGATTTTTCAACTCTTATGCTAATGCAAAAAACTATTTTTGCAGTTGGTCCAGTATTGAGTGAGAGGGCTTTCAGCCATCCTCTATAACTGCATGCTTTGCCACTGGTAGGCCCAGACAACATTATGGAAAGGATCCCTACAGAGGAATGAAACATTTGTCTTTACCTTTCGCTTGATCCGGTCTGTTTGTTATTGTGTCTAACCAAGTCTCGCCAAGGAGATGTCTCGCCTTTCCATAATGTTGTCAGACACTTTGAGCCTGTCAGTGGCAAAACAAGCACTTTTAGAGGACAAACATTGATGGGGCGCTAATGCCCTATAGTTTTACAGATTTTGCGCGTTTCGTGGCTGACGGCTGAATACTGGACCAATTGCAAAAATTGTTGTCCTTTACTTACTTACAAAGGCGGATAAATAAGATACAAGCACATTATACAAACATACATATATAGAGAGACAGGGCAGTGAACTGGAAGGTGAGGACTAATTATTGTTTGGGGAGTGGTGATTAGTAAAACGATTCAGAGTCGGACACCTGCACTGCACCTGCAAAAAAAAAAAAGTACAACATTTTTGATTCCAAGGATTGTTGAAGGCTGTTGCCCCTCCTCGGGGACGGTTAAAATAGGAAGACATGCCAATGTCGATAGCAATGTCAAATGTATTTCCATTGCCCTTAATCACTGTTATCGTGGCGCAGGGGATTCACAGGCCAACGTTACAACAACAACACCCCCTCAGATCTTAAGCCCCCTTAAAGGGCAAAGACCTCCCCCAAAACCCAAAAGGGGAAGGAACCTTGCGGTCGGTTAGGTGTGCAACAGGTTCCCAATGGTCAGATGTATAATGGTGGCACAGAAGAAAACATGCAGACACAGGAATAATTGGGATGAATTTTGGACAGCATTGTACACACCTAAACACTTTAAACTCTGTATAATGATATAGTATATAATAATGAATCATGTTTGATCATGTAGCATATGCTGCCAATAATCTCTAGTGTCAACTGTCGATAATATCCAATTATATGTGTGCCTACATTTGTGATACTCTTATTGTGTTTTAAAAAATGTTTTTCTTTCTTCTACTGTCTGTACCTTCTGAGGTGACACCCAAAACATCTTCTCTTATCCCGTGTTTCTTTTCCGTCCAGGTGCGTAAGGAGTATGGGAAGTGCTTGCGGACACACTGCTGTAGCGGGAAAAGCGTAGACCCAAGTTCCATCGGATCGGCGAAGAGTGGTGCCGTGCGACCGCCAGGCCGCTACACCACAGGATCCCAGGTTCGTCTTGTATCACTTGTAAACGCTCCGCTCACTTCACTTCTCTGCTGTGTCATGCACATAATATGCGTATTGTGTCAATATTTTCATCTGAGAATAATCATGCAACATTTTTTGGGGTATTCATATGTTTTTTTCTTTGGTGTATACAAATGAAATTCTAGTTTGCAGTTTGACAGCAAAGTTTGCCCAGCAATTTTATTTTGAACACGACAATCATTTCCCAGCAATATTTTCATACAGGACTAAAGTTCCTGCTGTTCTCCCCATAAGATTGATTCCCATGCCATTTCATGACTTGAGTATCAGATCTACTTAAAAAAAAAGTTATTATGTAACTCTCATTCTCGTTGTACTTGAATCAATAAATCACTATGCCAGCATTAAATATTGAGCATTGCATCTGATCCGAACTGTAGTTTTTTTCCTAATGTTTCTCCAGTTAAAAAATGAATTTAAACTACACCCCCCCAAGCAAATAATGCGCATGCGTTAGCAGCAGCGCACATGCATATTCATGTGCACTTGCTTCTGCAGAGTCGCATCCGGCGCATGTGGAACGACACGGTGAGGAAACAGTCCGAGTCCTCCTTCATGACCGGCGACATCAACAGCTCGGCGTCGCTCAACAGAGGTACACACACGCAAGACTTGCTTGACCTTTGACTCCTACCTCCACCTTTAACCCCCGCCCTACATGGTTCACCTCCCCCAGGGAAATGAAAAATATATGACTTCTGTGTTTTTCGTTAAGTTTTGGATTTATTTTTCACTTTTTGTATGAACCAGGTATGATATTTTTCAATAAAACCGCCTACTCACATTTTAATATAAAAACCAAAACAAATCTTCCTTATTCTCTGGAAGCTGTATCAACCTCTGGTATTTATCTGAAATAGTGAAAGGCTTGTAGAGTGTTGCCTTAATTAAAAACAACTGATTTTAATTTGGGGGAAGAGTGTGTTTTTAAACATTAGTATATGAGTATGTATTTATTCTTATTCCACATACAGACATTTTTTTGCCTCAATTAGTTTGGAATTTTTTAATGCTAAATACACATTATTTTCAGCAGAAACATCTAATATCTCATATCTAATTGGTCTAAATAAGGGTTATATTCACTGAACGGCACACATATATTTATTGAAGAACACAGCAAAGTCAAAGTGTTGATGATCCAATGTGTATAGCATATAACAAGGTCATTCTACACAGTTCACGATTCTTATGACAAAGCAAGGGTTATCTATGGAGCACAGAATCACACTTAGTAGAGATCATTAAAAAAAAACATTTAAGCAAAATTAGCAGAGGTAAGTCTGGGTATGAAATAAAATGTGCATCAAGTGTTTAGGTTAATAATAATAGTTAATAATAAGATACTAATCAAGTGACAATCGTTGAATGACAGAATGTACAGTGGGTCCAAGTTGCACTTCGGCACTAAATGTAGCATAGCCTTTGATTGAGGGTTCAACTCTCTCTCTGGCTTTCTCTCTTCCTTTATATATATATATATATATCTCTCTCTCTCTGTCTATCCCTCCCTTATATATCTCTCTCGCCCCGGGCTCCATCTTAGCATCGGCACTAATACATTGTTACGATGAAGGATTAATGTTCGACAGCGGGAAGGAGTGTCAAGGATCTTAATAATTAGGCACTCAGCTTAGCACCATCAACTCTCGTGCACGTGCGAACACACACACACATGCGCGAGCGCGCAAGCGCTGCTTTTATTGGTCGTAAAAAGGGGACAGAATTGAAAGAAGGCATTGTGGCAGATGGGTCGCGGGCCGAGAGAAAAATATAAAAACAAAATATTTCACAAAAGATGCGGCGGACAAAAGTAGAAGTTATTGAATAATTTAAAAATAAAATAAAAACCTTGGCCAGAAAAGGAAAATGTTGGGGAAAGATGAATGTTGGACATTTTCATCCAAAGTATCTTACAATAACATCTACACTCGAACCCCTGACCCTGGCAGTGTTAATGTTAATATGCTCCACCCTTTGAGCTATTTATCCAGGTGCACTGGATGAACCCCTGTAGCTAACAGATGCTAGCAGCTTCAGTCACCCGAGCACCAGCCCCTCATGTGTCATCATTATGGAGATGGTGGAGTGCGCTTCTCCCTGATTGGTCCCCGTTATTTAAATCTAAGCACTCCCCCTAGATGACATGCAGGAGGTGGGGGGGTCTTGTGAGTCTTGATCAGAGGTGATGCAGAGTCCCCCTCAGTGATTGTCGTTATCAAACAGCCAATCAGTACAGGTTTTGGAGAAGTGTCAAACTGATCATCAAAACACAGTCGCAGACACAGACACAGTGAGAGAGAGGAAGGGGGGTATCAATTACATATCAACTATCAACTATCTCAAATAGTTGGTGTCATTGATGTTAATATACAGTTTTATTATTTCCACTGTTCGCCTGCCTCTCAGACACAAGACAGCAAAACAACAGCGTGTTTGGTTCCATTCCAGACTGTAAGGTGTTTGGTTTCTTTTATCGCAACCAAAGCTATCGAGATACCCTGAGAATCTGGAACAAAGCGCCGCAGCGAGGGTATAGCTAGTCTGCAGCTCCACAGTACAGTTAATCACCAGGCTCAGACGGGTCACCGTTTTACATTATGTGGTTCAGGAAACAGAAGAAAACACTGAAAACGCCCTGTTCTTGTCTAGATCCGCTCGGCAGCTATTCTGTTCCGTTGTGTAAGGGTACAGGCGTGGTGAGAAATGTCTGATCTGGCACGTTGTTAAGTGGGCGACGTCTGTTAAGGGATGTTGCGCTGTCGGATGAGTAATTCGGAAGGGCCGGTACACACACACACACACGTGCGCACGTACACACGGAAATAGAAAAGGTTGAGGTCTTCGAGGGAATGAGTCACTTGAAGGTAGTTAAAAAAGCATCCATGACTGTGAGATTAAGTAGCCACTACCGGTAGCCACACAACAGACTACCAAGTTCACTAAATAACATTAATTGCCACAAACCAAGGGGGTGTTATGGATGAATTCAGAGACTCTGCAAAAATAAGCAGTTTGTATTGTGTTTTATGAGTAGGCCTATTCAAGCTCTGAGGTGGAATAAGTCTGCAATGAAGTACCACTTCATTACCACTTTACCAATATCATAACATCTGACAATTATTCAAAAGATGAGCAAACTCTTTGAGACTTGTTCCTATGTTTGTTAAAGGGATGAAATGTAACCTCGTAACAGAAAATACAATTCTACTCTGACAAAAAGCAAATATTCCTACACTTGAACTCCATCACTAAGGGATACTTTTATACACATCTCGTTACATGTTTTACTTCAGCTATGTCCCTGCTTGTGTGCTTTTGTTAGTTTCTGTTTGAATGTTGCTACTGTCTGCTAATACGTGTAAGTGATCAATGTTTGGGCACTTTTTTTTTTTGCCAAATGGTAAACTCTGTCAGCCGTTGGCTGGTGGCAGGTGTTAATTTTGGACCCTGGCTGAAGATTGTCCAAAAAAAAAAAAGCTTTTGGTTTCAATTTCAAACGGGGGGCCCTTAGTGGTGTTGGTTCTGCTTTTTGCACACTTTTACAGCAAAACCGAACTTTCACACTAATGGTCATACGGTCTTTTTGAATGTTAAATGTCCCCTATGTTACCACCAGGTGTGACGTTGATTAGCCATTTTCAAAATCAAGGCTTTTTTATGTGGGGCTGTCTGTCCAGATGTATGATGGATAGATAGGGGGACACTCCCACGTGTGATGTCACGACTGGGTAGACTTTGAAAATGGCCGATCAACATCATACCTGGTGGTAAAGTAGGTGCCCTATAACGGCTGGTGCCCATCGCTCCAATGCTTCTGCTGACCTGATATATATGTTCTCTCTCTCTCTTTCCCTCTCTCGCTTTCTCTCCACATATCTCACCGTTTACCAACCTACCTCTGTCTCCACACTGCTGTCTCTCCGTATCCCCCTCCTCTCCCTCTCTCCTCCTCCTCCTCCCACTCTGTCTCTTCCCCCGTCCCCCGTCTGGCCGTTGCAGGGGCTATGGCTAACCATCTAATACCTAACGCGCTGCTGCGACCCCATGGCACTAACAATCCTTATAACACCCTGCTTGGGGAATCATCCATCTATAACAACCCACTGGGCATGTACAACACGCAAGGTGTGGCTTCGCTCTCTCTCCTTCTCATGTCTTTAATTGGGGGGGTACGAGGGGGTGAGGGCGTGGACAGTGTCTTTGTAATGCCTTTCCGTTTGAGCGTTATCTGACTGAGTTGAACTGCAATTCACACCGAGGTGACTTAAATGTGACGTCCTTGCACTGTTTTGCCAGTACACATGTGACCAGCAACCAGTGGATAATGTGTACAGTGCATGTAGCTGGTTCATTATACTGCTATTGTGCTATACTACCTAGTGCGTAGTGAATCGTTCTTTTACACCCACTCTGTTTTTGTTTTTTAGACTTGGATGATTTATTTATATGCGATGTGTTATCATTTATACGATGCGTCACATATTTTCTAAGTAAACACGTGAATGTAATTTATTTATGGCGTATCAACGCACAACACTGGGTATCCCCCCAGAGGAAATACAAAACAAAGGAGTACAGTATGAGCCATGTTCGTTCACCGTCTATTCTGTGCAGACTCTAGTCTAAAATAATGCATGTGTTTACTGGCTCCTCGCCGTCGAGTTTCCCGACCCAAGTTTGACGCTGAACAAAACGACCGCCACATAATTAAGATTCAACTCGGACTTGGAATTGAAATTGGAATTGTTTTTAAATACGTCGGTCACCCCCGGGACACAGCGTCAGTGCCGTCCACTTCAGAGTTTCTCACAGAGCTTGGATTAAAGAGACACTGTCCTCCGTCCTCCATCTGTCTTTGAACAGAAACATTAGCCTTGTTGCGGACAGACATACAACAACTCTACTATGTTGATGCAGAGTTGGTGCCAAAAGGTGTATCGCGGCTGTCAGTCAAATGCCATTCAGCAGTTACCCTCCTTCGATATTCTGTCATGTGTTTCTTTTAACACAATTTGGACCCGATAGCTGTGGCAAGCTGGAGCCAAGATACACCGCTGGCAGTCTTATGGTGTTGCTTTTCTCAAGAGTGTCGATAAAGCTCTGTCATGGCTTCTGTTTGTTTTGTTCCTGTTTGCCTTTGTATTTTTTATTAGATTTATTAGAGATTTATTAGTTTGTTTGTTTGTCTGTTTGAATTCTTTTTTTTTCTTGTTAGTCTCCTGTGTTCTTTTTTAATGGTACTGCGTTTTTGATAACAACATGTTAACACATGTAGATAAAGTGTAACTTTTAATTAAATCTGTAAAAAAAAATAAAAAAAAAACAGTATGAAGAAAACCATAACACATGTTTTGATTTAGAAGTGCTTTACCTTTATGATAAATTATGTTCTGCTAAATATTCCCCAAATCTGCATTTGTCTATCTAGCATAACATCAGACAGAAACACAATGACTGAACAAATTATGGGCTAATAATTCACTGTCAGCCTTGAATAGTTATTTTGCCATAACTTTATCATAATCACCAGCAAACAGATGGCATATGTTTGAGGACTATATTCCCAAAAGCAATTTAACACCCAGCATTGATGTAACATGTAGGCCATGGTGCTTGTGTAACAAATTGTGTACTGTGCATTTAATATTTCTCTTCCTTCCTGTCGCCGTTCTGCTTATTTATGTTTTTTGTTGTTGTGCTTTCTTCCTTTCCCCTTCTTCATGCTGTCGCCCGTTAAAGAGCCCTACAGAGAGACAAGTATGGGCGTCAAACTAAACATTGCTTACCAAATGTAATTTGCTATGGATTTCACCTTCTTTTCCTCACTCAGCGCTGACAAAATGGCCTTTGAAAGCCATACTGTAATAACCAAAAGCCCTTCACCTAGGAAACTAACTAGTGAAGACAGATGGATTATTGGATAGATGGATTCGCCCTGTGACAATGCATGCAAGCAGTACATATACAAAAAGATAAGATAGTAATTTATTAATCCCAGATGGGAAATTCGGGTGTCACAGCAAAAAAACGAGACAGTAGTTGTCATAAACATACATAACATATAAGAAACATTAAAGTTGTAGAGAATTGTGCTTTGTTCTATGCTTTTCAACAAATGCAGTATTGGAGTTGTCAAACAAAATGTATGAGGCGTAATTCTTTAATATTTACCAAACCAAGATTTCCCTATGAATAATACATTTGATGCTGGACAGGAAAACATATTATTTATGTATACAATATGAATGTCAATTTGGCAGTGAGCACATTGTTTTTGTGGCTAATTATGTGATCCTCTGCTTGTATTAGTATAGACTCTGTAAGGAAAAATGTTAATGGTGGATATGCAGTACATCTCCACACTGGGCACTAGGGCTTCAAATCTTTGTGTATTACTTTTAAGTGTTGTGTGCACGCTGTGTTTCTTGTCTTGTTGTGGCCGACGTCTGTGGTCTTAGATGTTATGCCTTCTTCATTGTGTGCATGTCACTGTTGTTCGGTGTTTTGAAACAAATAAGGTAAGTATCTGAGATGTTACCATAAAAAAAGCTTAGCATCAGCACATCTTATATTCACAGTACATTCATTTTTGGATTGCACCAACTCAATTTTAGGAATCGTTAAGTGTGTGTTTAAAGTTGCAGTTGCCAAATTGAATTGACCGTCTCTGCCCGGTGTGTGTGTGTGTGTGTGTGTGTGTGTGTGTGTGTGTGTGTGTGTGTGTGTGTGTGTGTGTGTGTGTGTGTG
>JAOPJI010000054.1:643257-655391 GCA_027122695.1 Merluccius productus | reverse complement strand
GTGTGTGTGTGTGTGTGTGTGTGTGTGTGTGTGTGTGTGTGTGTGTGTGTGTGTGTGTGCATGTGTGTGTGTGTGTGATCTTGTAAGCACCTCAATTTTGGGAAATGGAAGTTGTGGACAAAAACAGACTTTGATTAAAAGTTTGCAGTTTGTTCATTTCATAAAATTGACCAATACGTGACGTAAAGAAAACATTTTTCTTTCTCTCTTTTTCTTTTTAAGTGAACGTAGGAACAAAAGATGAGGGAGAAGTTGGCAGTATCCGATATCCATTTCATTTCCGCTGTTTCTCAAAACCAGCTCCATAACGAAGATAAATATTGGAACAAAACAAAAGATAATACAATATTGAACACAAAGTCATGTTATATGCACTGATGGGACATGACAGTCGTCAACTAGAAATGCCATCAGTTGGAGCACATTAAACGGCAGAAATACGGTCTCCTCCTACATAAATGTGTCGCGTAAAACAATGATTTATTGATTTCTACAAAGCTTTTTTTTCATATTGCTTGCAGAGCTATGTTTATGTAGACAAACTATCTTCGGGTTAAACCTTGGCAGTCACGGTGTCTGTATTCTCTCCCAACTCGTGGTTCACATTGGACTCGCACAGGTAGCTACGCGCATGCAAAAAACACCAAAAAAAACCTGCCAACTTAAATAAATCTGAATGTCTCTGTTTTTACAGACGCCAAACAGGGTCTGGCATCTTGATTTAATATGTATCTCGGCTACGCTAGTCAGGGACATCAATGTTGGAACAGACAGCGCGCTTTAATGTTTTGCTGATGTTCTGTGCTGGCAAGAAACTTTTTTTTCTGGATTTCCAATCCTCGTACATTCAAGGGTATTGGATAAATTCATGTTTATATCCAAAAAAATACTTTCATAATGTCGATGCCTCCCTGGCTGGCTGTCGCCTTGCACGGCTGACCCGCCGTCGAAGTAGGAATGTGTGTATGAATGGGTGAATGTGAGGCAATAATTGTAAAGCGCTTTGAATGGTCATTCCTAAAAAAAAACGCTATATTAATGCAGTCCATTTACCATTTAAATCCAGAATCTTTTATTTGCTGTCTTTTGACAACTTGACTTACGTTTGACTATTAGATATCGTCGTGTATTCTTTGTGCATTCAGTTTTATAACATATTAATTGAATAAAATGGATGAAAAATATGGACATTTTTGCCCTTCAGTCAGATGAGATCACACATGCTGATGCCACATTGCTATGGTAACAGACGCATCGGTCCATCGATTTAGATGTTTATGGTTGGGGACCCCAACCGAACCACATGTAACATGCATCGGTCAGAAAATTAATTCAAACGTTACGAAACAGCGATTCACTCATTAATTAGTGCATTTTTCTAGCTTCTACCTTCCAAAAAGCATCTCATGACTGCTTTGTAACTAACTTATCTACAAATCATCTGTTCATCATCCAGTATTAAAGACATTTTTAAAAACACAATTAAAAAAGGTAGTCGACTATGTTAGGCATAGTTCACAACTTGACATGTCTAACACCGAAACAGTGCCTATCTTCTCATGTATCCATCATCGCACCAAGTCGTTTCAAACTAAAAAAGTATCATTGCTGTATCATATCGGAGTCCATGTATCGAGATGCGTATTGAATCGTGCTTGAAAAGAGAGATACACACCCCTAGTATTTAGCTATGGTACGGCTATAGCTATTTTACTGTTTACTGGAGGCTGGAGTTTCAGGTCTGCTACACCAACAGAATTTCATTCTCATGGCAGGTGGTGACATGGCCATGTCCCTCCACCCTAACTCCTAACCCCAAGGACACCAAGAATTACACCTGCTCTCTTTTGAAGGGTTCAAAAAAAATGTAACTGTTCATATCAATGGTGTGTTAGCCAGCCTTTTGTGTATATAAAACTGCTGCCAGAGATTTTATGCGTGAAGCTGACCCTTATAGACATGGGGCAAAAAGGTAAAACCACTCTAGAAACCCCTTTTGGCAAGATTTTGCCATTTTACAATTCCCACTTTTTGCTTCAGGGGGTTAATTATAAAAACATCTGTGCGTAGTGTAGACATATCATGAATATATAATAGACATTTGCATCAATTTGTTAGACTAAATGAGGTTCACATGCTACCGCACACCAATAGGCATTTTTATAAAAATTTGAAACCACATGGGACATTTCTGAGATTTAGAGTGATTTTAGACTGAAATTCAGACATATATTTATCCCTTTATGTAGTCCTCTCGCGCAACAAATCCTGGCCGGGAGAGAAGAAAAAAAAGGCATTGTACAGCTCTGGTTGGAGAAATAACCACAAGCAGAATGAGTTTGACGTTGTACAGCTTTGGGTGGAGAAATAACCACAGGCAGAATGAGATTGACGTTGTACAGCTCTGGGTGGAGAAATAACCACAGGCAGAATGAGTTTGACATTGGTCCCTGGTTCATGCAATGGAGGGTGACGTAGCCAATATCGCAGACTGGCAAGGCTAAACATTTTTGTCAGGCCAGCGGCTTTACTGCAGAAAGAAGTGCATAATGGGTTCATTTGGTTCCGGATTTTGAGCATGCGGCTATGCTAGGACTCAGATGAAATGGGCTTTTACTTTTCCTGCCTTGTTGTTGTTGGCGTTTCTTTCCTCACGTTGGTGATGGCAGAACACACAGGGAGCAGAAGTTAAGCACGTTTTACTTAATGTGTCAAAAAAGGATAGGCTACTATAGTTTGAGATAGTACTCATTAAATATTGAATGTCACAGCAAATGTAAATTACACATTTCACGCTTTGATTTACATGAATATGAATATGAGTATTGTAGTTTAAAAACAAACCCTAACCCTAATCCCTACTGGGATTATAAAATCAGAAAATGCTGTAGTTAGAAAAAAGGTTTCCAGTTTCAGTGAAAAAAAATCCTGCCAATGTCTTGATTTAAATACCATAGTCACATTGAACTATCTATTGCTTATTTATAGTACTTAGCGGTAGCATGTAGATTTATGAAGGTACGAAAAATAGCTCTGCGCTGTTCTCTTGCGGTGAAAGCTTGACATCCAACTAAATGAGTCCCTGAAACAAGAGACACAAGACTTCTCAAAGAAACCATGGGTTGCAGCAGGCTTGTCAGACTGCATACTTTGTGGATAAGGTTGGACACATTACCCTGTCCCTTTGGGAAATACTACTTTCCCAAAGGAACAGTAGGGCTCATCTTTGGAAAGCCAACGCTACAGTACACAGCCAGAGCAGATGTATTACCAAACAGGCTTTTTTTTCACATTCACGACTTTGACATATTTAAACTGAACAGTTTTTTTAATGAAACATGTCAAACTTGTGAATGGTTTTGCACATCTTCCATGACATTCCTTAAATATTATGCCTTGAAAGACCAATGTTTGTAGAACAGATAAATGTCAATTACACTCAATTAAATTACACAATGTATCATACAAAGCAGTAATTATTTACCCTTTTATTGCACAATTGTTTGATAACTTTATCTTGTATCTTGTGTATTGAACAGGTGTGCCAGATCCATACAAGCGCCAAATTATGTTTCTGTGTCTTGGCCCAAGCGTTGTTTGCTGCTTGTATTGGTTTATTACATCCCTTGTTCAAAGTACATCACATTATTAGCAGACTTCTTGTAGTCCACTCTTAAATTGGGTCACATTTAGGCCCCTGGGAGTGTGTCACGCAGACACAGGAAACAGCCCAGTCCAAATCGATGGGCGGTAGCCAAGAGGACTTTGAGAGCAGAGAGTGGATTTGAATGAGGGGCCGTAGATGTCTGCAAATCGATGCAAACACCAAGGTCAAGGCTTTTGGAAATGCTCACCACTTTGTTCGGCGTACAAAACATATATTCACAAAAAGGCATCTCATTGCAAAGCCTAAAAGGTATATTATAGTAATACAAATTGAAGAGGTATGGTGAGGTTGTGAATATTTTATATATTTATATCTTTTTATATATATATACAGTGCATATTTCACATTCATTTCGAAGGTGTATTTAAGTATGCTGCAGGATAGTGATGTGGCTAGCATAGTGTAGTCAACTCCCAACCAAATGGTACTGGGTTCGATCCCCAATGTCGTCACCCCTACCTGTACATCATGCAGCGAGATCCCTAAACCCCTACCTGCGCCTTTGTAACATGTATTGAATTATTGCAAATCTGTTTGGATACAGTTGTATTAAAGTATTAAGTTGCCAAACCCAACATAATGCTTCTGCAAACAATGCATGAAGTGAGTAAGTGTGACTATGGCTCACCGTACACTATTTCATCAGCTCTTTCACTGTGTGTCAACTGCCTGCATGTCTGTCTGCCTGAGTGTGTCTACCAATTGCAGACACAAAGGCCCCTTCTTGCATCTGCATTCATTCAAAATCTCACAACATGATTAACATGATTATTAGTTTTTTTTTGCATTGTCGACACTGAGGAGTATGACTCGCCTCTTTTGTTTAGTATTCATGGCCCCAATAAAAGCCTACGGTACTTTCCTGAAAGAGGGGTTTCCGTCGCATCTGTCCCTTCTCACGGTTTCCTGCCTTTTACCGCTTGCTTCCCGGGAGGTTTTTTATATATATATACAGTGCATATTTCACATTAAGTATTGAAGGTGTATTTTAGTATGCTGCAGGATAGTGATGTGGCTAGCATAATGTAGTCAACTCCCAACTAAATGGTACTGGGTTCGATCCCCAGTCTCTTCACTATACCTGTAGGCATCATGCAGTGAGATCCCTAAACCCCTACCTGCGCCTTTGTAACATCTATCTGATTCTTGCAAATCTGTTTGGATACAGTTGTATTAAAGTATTAAGTTCCCAAACCCAACATAATGCTTCTAAACAATGCATGAAGTGAGTAAGTGTGGCTATGGCTCACCGTACACTATTTCATCAGGTCTTTTACTGTGTGTCAACTAGTTGTGCTGGTCTGATCCACAGTCTTTCAGAGTATTACAGATCAGGTATGATTATTATCATTATTTGAATTGATTTTGGTTAGCAGTCATGTAAAATAAGTTAAGTAATGAATCCTCCCATGCTACCCCTAGACCAAAACGCCAATTACATTAAGCATGTAAAAAACATGCATTGTATTAAAAAAGAAAACCCTGCTGCTACACAAATAAAACAGGATTGCGATCTTCACCGTCGCCTATTAGCTTAGCATAAACACCTCGTCCTTATACCACACAAGTCCTGTGTGTGTGGGTGTGTGTGTGTGTGACACATAATTCAGCCCCAAAAGAAGACGTTTGTCTATCCTGACGGGGTCAAGACCACAACCTGTATCCGATTGGCTTGCGTCGCCATTATTACTTCCCAGTAAGGATGCATTGTGTTTTTAGATGGACAATAAAAATCCTTGAACTCAACCGCCTTCCATCTAAAATCATGGATTTCTATTCAATAAACCATCTTGGCCCAGTGCATCAAATAAAAATACTAAGCACTTAGGGTTTATTAAAAAAGATGTAAGTGCGTCGGCCGACTGCTGAGTAATGCACTGCATTCGTCCGACGACTGCTATTATTTTTATTTATTTTTTTATAAGGCGTGTTTGCGAGCCGCGGTGCTAGCTACTAGCACTCGTCTTCCACGTCCTCCGCGTGTGTCCTTCCCCCCGATGGTCTACTTTGGCGATGAAGTGCAAGTTGTACTGATGACTCGCTTCATCCATCATTAGCGCACGCTGTCACGCCGATGCGTATCGGCTCGACATCGTTTATTTTCTCTGAAGGACTCGGTTGTGTCGTGGTTTTTTTTGCGGTGGTCTGTCGGCACCGGGGTGACTGCTGTTGTCCTCGCCGGTGTTGTCGTCGGTGTGTGAACTCGGACGTTTCTCTCTCTTTTCCCAGGTGTAGTTCGTCACTCTGAAATGAACACGGGCTGACACCTTGGGGGCATTGCTCATAACTTGCGCGAGGATCACTCAAAGTCGTGTGTGTGTGTGCGTGCTGTACGCTGAAGAACGGTAAAGCTAAAGTTGATTTAAAGACAGAAGCTCGGCAGGAAGTCACAGCCACTGCCCCGAGATAATAATTCCCCCCCCCAGGATCTTTTAAAGGCGCATCATAATTCTGTTCGGCAGTCTCTGGCCATACCCAAGGCTGGTGGGTTTATGGGTTTGGTTAAGCTGGGGGGGGTGGGGGGAGTAAAATAAATACATGTTGAGCTTGCATAGTCTCTTGTTTAATTTGCACCTCGGGGGGAAATGAATCAATTTTAACTAGTTGTTGATTTAGAAATATATCTTGTAATGCACAAGGCTGTCCATGCAGACACAGGCACGCACACACGACCAAAAAGCCTGTAAAGGAATGTCAATGGTTGTCGAAGGCTCTTCTTAAAACAAAAACAAAATAAAAGCACAACGACACAGGTGGACAATTGATTTAGCAATTATACTAATTGACATTAATACACGTCCATTTGCGTCTGCTTCGACGGAACGCCGGCTTAAGGAACATGGCCCCCGATTATCACCCTGCCAGTCTCTTTGATGTGAGACCATAAACAGCAGTGTGCATCGGCCAGTACTCACCAAATTAAACCACTCATTCACATTGAAGGTTTTACTGTATGATAAATAATGTGTCCGTTTGAAGTGTGTGTGTGTGTGTGTGTGTGTCTGTCTGCCTGCGTGTGTCTACCAAATGCAGACACAAAGGCCCCTTCTTGCATCTGCATTCATTCAAAATCTCACAACATGATTAACATGATGTTGTTGTTTTTTTTGCATTCTCGACAATGAGGAGTATGACTCGCCTCTTTTGTTTGGTATTCATGGCCCCAACCAAAGCCTACGGTACTTTCCTGAAAGAGGGGTTTCCGTCGCATCTGTCCCTTCTCGTGGTTTCCGTTGCATCTGTCCCTTCTCACGGTTTCCTGCCTTTTACCGCTTGCTTCCCGGGAGGGTTTTTTAAATATTTTATCTCAGCCCGTTTAACGGCTCAGGGATTGCTTCAGAATTAAATTTGAATGCGGGCCCGTTGAGCCCTTTGGGACTGCTAACTGTGCTAAAGTGATATGTAAACTTCAGTTGACTTGAATTAACTTTTTATCATAAATATTAATACTAATAGTGCAAATACTACTAATAAAAAAAAGCATTAAATACTCATACTAAAGACACTAAATAATGAATAAAAACAATGCAAATTATTTTTTGATTTTTGGGGAGCCTCTTCTTTCAGCCCCCTTATTTTGTATGAACCTTTCAGATTTAATTAGATATTGAACCAGTGAATCACATAAGAGATGCAAAATGAGATTTAAAAAAAAAAGAAGAAAAGAGAAACACTCCCCAAGCTGATAGATTTGTGATATGTCCGTGAACAACAAATGACGAATCAGTTCTACTTTCCGACTCCATTTTAAATGCACTCTGAAAGTTATGGATTAGCGATAGGAACAATGTCAGGCTACAGTGTTTGTTGCCCAACTGGCATGAAGTTTCAACGATGAAATGGGGGTTCAACTGTTTTTTTTGTTTTTTTTATTGAGGTGGCGCAGGATTTTTTAATCAATAAAATATTGACGGCTGTACCCCGTATGCAATATTTGATGGGATTTTCAATGCAGAGAAACATTATTATATTTTTCTTTGTCAAATTGTGCCACAACTGCAGCAATGGTTGTGTGAATGTGCGTCGGCCACAGTTTCAACCCAGGCACTCGGCAATGGTATTTTCATCCATTCATGATTTTCACCATCGATGCTGGTGCTTTAGGCATATTGTATTGTGCTGAACCTCAGTCATAAACTGTATGGTCTGAAAAGTGACCTCACTGAGGAGTCAGGGGCCTCCTGATCTCCAGGGCCCCCTGGGAATGGCTCCTATGTGAGTAATCTATAATATCGCATGTCCCTTTTAAAAATGCCTTCATTGCACTCAACAGTGGTTCCTGCTGAACATGAATCTACCTTCATATACCTACATATATGCTTTGAGTATTTAAAAGGGTTACGCTAGGCATAGTACAACTTTTCAAAACGTAATCTTGCATGCCAGCTCACAAGATACGGATGTAACAACATGGTTACAAGTCTGCTCGTCATATTCAATTCAATTTCATTTGGACCCTGCATATTGCTCCTGCGGACTCTGGAGTCCACCACACAATCCGCGGTGCCTTCTTTCTAGACACGCTTTTCGATATGATGAGGGCGCCTGGCGACAAGGTGAACGAGGAGCAGGGTTGGCGCAAACGATGTGCCGATGCCTTCTCATTGGCCAGTGGGACAAAACGACTTGCCGCACCACTCGCATTACAAGAGCTCCGGATGAAAACGCTAAAGGTGTTTGTGAAGAGTAAATCTGGATGTCGCAAGACTGGATTGTGAAGGCGGGGACGCAATTATGGGGGCTTACTGACCCGCCTGCATTGGACGACCAAACCGGCGCTCCCCACCTTGCGATTTTTTTGCTTTGATCTGCAATGTCAAATTGGCTGTGAAATCGTGTAGTATACAGGCCTGTCATTGGGGTCACTGCTACATCTAAAATACACATGTATGTGCAATTACAGTTACATACATCACACAACACACACACACACACACTCCATTAGCAGAAGAACAGGTGCATGGTAGAGATGCAGTTCTGTGTGTGTGTGTGTGTGTGTGTGTGTGTGTGTGTGTGTGAGAACTCTCTCAGACCGGGTATCTGCAGAGTGGGATCAAATTAATTGTTTCTTTGTTTGTTTTGTGGACTGTAGATAGCTATCTAATATTATTATATACTTAAACATCTGTGAAAGAGTGACACTTAAAGCAGTCGCACCAGTTCCCTGCTACGACAGCGTTGGTTTGATCCCAGACAGATGCATGCTGGGATTTTGCGACATCAACCACCTGAACGTGCTATACAGTTTCGTAAAGCACCCCCAAGCTAAAGTGGGTCAGAAATTCGAACATTTTTGAACATTTGTTTGCAGACACATCCATGTTAAGGGGTATTTTTCTAGGGAAGCAAATCAGTGGGATACATATTGCAATTGAATTCTTAATATTGAAATCTAAACACTGTTTTCATATGTAACCCCGATTAGATTTAGAGCACTAGGAAATACCGGGTTCCTTAAATGCATCGTGGTTTTCCATACCGTAGGTTTTTGCTGGTATTCAGATTTCCGGAGCGCGCCCTGAACGCATCACCTGCAGCTCTCGGTGTGTGTGTGTGTGAGGGTGTGACGCAGAGAGAAAAAAACAGCTCACTCAGATCCATAATGGCCGCATTTTTTAAAATCCAACATGGTTTCGCTTTTCTATTCGTCTCGTCTCTGAATCCTCTTCATCAAGCTGTCATCACACAGAACTCCATTACTGTCCACCAGTAAGGTTTTTTTGTAAACCTCCCATGAATTAATCTATGCGCTTGTGAAATTGCTTTTCTCGCTGTATCCTCCTGCTCTTATACACAAGGGGGCAAAAGGCCGACAATAATGTGCGAAAAGTACATTTTTTGAGTACAAACAAGACCTCGCTGCATTCACTATTCTGAATAAAGTAAATAAATAACAACAAGATAACGCAACACGTCCCTTTTCCCATGAGTCATGGAGCCTTATTTGATAAAATGGAAACACAATGCAAACCACACAGACCCTTGATCCGCAGTCACACACCCTGTGCCCAATGCTGCAGTAGTGCTCGGCTATAAAAATGTCTTGCTATATTATTATGTGTCTCGCAATGTCTTACTCTATCCACCCTCTCCACCCCTGCCCCCACCCTCTCTACCATTCATAGTGTCAAGAGAAGCCCCTTGAGAGTCTCCAGCCCCCCCAAGTCCGCCCTTATCACCGGCCCTGCTGGTTGGATGAAACCAACCATGCAGCGATGGTATAAATGTTATCTCAAGGACCGGTGGCCCTTTTAGAGCGCAGAGTGCATCAGAGGCAGGCCAGCGCTCAGCCAGTAATAACCCTGAACAGCTCCGGGATGACCCGGACCAAGACCCCCCCCCCCCCCGTCCCACAACCACACCACCGTCTCCCTCCGTCACACTCGGATGAGTCCGGAGAAACAACCGTCTTCTCAACCCCAGGTTCCTTAATGACTACCCCCTACCCCAGGCCCACTCAGGCCGAGACACACAGTGATGCACCATGGGTAATCCAGGGTAGCGCCCTGGATTTTTACGAGCTTGGCGCGGTAAAGTGAGCCGCATCTCACACATCCTGTAACACCCCCCCCCCCCACACACACACACACACACACACACATACACACACGCACCCCACATGTGTGTTTTGCTGTTGATCAATAATTGTTGTAACCTCATCCAAGACACCAGACCTCACAAACACAGAACACGGCAGTTTGTTACAGCGTCAGAACTACCAACACTCCCATTTTACTCAAAGATACTCCCGTACTTTACCCTTCTCTCAAGCTGTCCTCCCCCTTTCTTATAAAAGCTTTAGCCTATTACATAAACCATTTAATAACCACCTAATTGTAGTCACTTACTTAATTTAGGAACTAGTTCACCAAATCCTTGTTGCACTGATATTTTAAAGCAATCTACACCCCCCCACATAGTAGCTGTTGGGAATGTTTCAGGATTCTCGCTCAGTTGCCCAAGAAGCACATGACAAAGTGTTGAAGAAACAGTGAGGTAGGGCACCCTGGGGTGCACTTGGAGCGTTTATAGCACTAGGCTAGAGGGCCTTGATTTCAATTCCACGCTTACTCACTCATAAGCCACGGGGTAGTATTGCTGGTGATTGTTCAACAGTCAGAGCGACTCGGGGCTGATGGGAGAACAGTGACATTCAATAATTTAATAAAAGGTTAAAGGGGCTATAGACGATATCCTGAACATTATTATAGCAGCAAAAAACTATTGGCTATGTAGAGATATAGTGGAGTAATGGCGCCCTGACCAGAGAATGAACTTCCTCTGTGTGTGTTGTAACCTGAGCTTCTGTTTTCTTCTCTCTTCTTCTTTTCTGTTTTGGATAGTCAGGCCGGCCGCGTGTTCATGATAACGCACGCGCCGTGCGTGAGATGAGTTAAGAAGTTGCAGGGACGTATGTTTGTAGGCCAACCCGGAAGTTAGCGTCGCCCTGGGTTCCCTTGACAAAAAGCCAATGGGTTTTTTTCCATTGGATTTTGCATTATTGCAGAAAATAAGCTCTGTGGCAAACACAAGTTTATGATACTCACACGTTTTGTTAAGCAAGATAATCTTTACCAATGAACACTACTTTTATGATTTTTTTTAAGACACGTAAAAGCTTCAAAATTCCCGAGTGGGACGTATTGTATGTCATAGACCAAAACGTGACCATCTCTTAAGCTCGTGTTAACCACAGACCTTATTTCAGGCATCCAACCAAAAACCCATTCAAAAAACCTGTAGACTTCGAGGCAAGGGAACAGGAATTGCTGAAATGCTAACGGACTTCCGGGTTTTAGGACTCGTTCCTGCACCACTCTATCGTTGTGGTTTGAGATGCTGGTGCTCTAGTGCGATATCTTGTGGCTAAATATTATCTATAGCCCCTTTAAAAAGGCCAAGAGTTTGTCAAATACATTCGCTTTCAATTATCAGCCATAGATTATGGACAGGAGTGTGTGTGTGGGGGGAATCATCCATTTTCATTCTGTAATGATGTTATTATTCACTATGCAAATAGAAAAACCATGATGTGTGTTGTCGTTGTATATTGGGTACTTTCACTTAAGAACAAGTATGTCCCCACAAGTAGAGTCGCGTCTAAATGGCGGCGATGTGTGCGTCTTTTCGTGCGTTTCTGCGCCGCGCAGACGTGCGTGGAAAGAAACCGTTCATCATTACCTTAAGTCAGGAAGAGAGAGAGAGGGAGCACGCGGCCTGCGGTGGCTGGCTGTAATAATTCACATGGGCCCTAAACACAGCTTTGCAATAGAAAAGCGGAAAAAAGAGAGAAAAGGACAGAATGTGCGTCTTAAATATAGATCCGCTATACGCTCCGTCTGCTTCCCTCTGGCGCTATATGGTTATGGACGTGTTTAACTGCAGCTCCGCATCTCTCTCTCTCTCTCTCTCTCTCTCTCTCTCTCTCTCTCTCTCTCTCTCTCTCTCTCTCTCTCTCTCACTCTCT
>JAOPJI010000054.1:621256-631650 GCA_027122695.1 Merluccius productus | reverse complement strand
CCCCCCCCCCCCCCCCCCCCCCCCCCCCCCCCCCCCCCCCCCCCCCCCCCCCCCCCCCCCCCCCCCCCCCCCTGCAGTGAATCTCTATAATGCCTTAAGCAATAGACCATCGGGTTGTTCCACAGTCCTAGGTTGACATGGCTGAGGA
This sequence comes from Merluccius productus, assembly GCA_027122695.1. NCBI lineage: Eukaryota > Metazoa > Chordata > Actinopteri > Gadiformes > Merlucciidae > Merluccius > Merluccius productus. The sequence goes on along the minus strand of JAOPJI010000054.1, from coordinate 631,502 downwards.
ATAGCAGCAGCAACAGCAAGAAAGAGAGAGACAGGAAAAAAAACGAGTGAGCTGCAAAAGGGGATTTAGACGTCAGCCACTCGACATTTTCTCGAAGCTATTTTTCAAACACAATGCATTCAAATTGCACCAAGTGTAGAGTCGTTGATTTTTTTTGCGAGGCGCCGCCACCTAGATTGTCGGAATGTCAAATTTCGATGTCTTTGTGCGACTGTCGACGTTGTATCCTGACACTTGGCCTTTGAAAACTTTCGCTGTTTTGCAGTTTCCAAAATGTTTTTCGGAATCAGTCATGCCATTTAACAGAAGTTAGAATATACTCGGTAGTACAAACTCGGTAAAAGTACACGCTTTTTTTGGTTTTCTTTTTCCATTCTAGATTGAAGATGTTGATCTTGACGGAGGTTTCATTACATCTCACGAGCTCGGGTCTGACCACGTACTTGTTGTGGTCAGGAGACGCTCTGAATACTATGAATTTGCCCGTCTCTGTTTTGCATCAGCGGAATGACAAAACAAAAAAAGCACATTACCTGTGAATCATCCAGCACTGTTGGTGGATAAATAAAGCTGTTCAACGTTCTGAATTTGAGACAAATAGGCTCTGGGAGATTGCCTTAAGCCACCGGGTCCTTTTTTTGTTTTGCCTCCCAAACGTGGCGCCACGCTGAATACCGCCTGCCCGTTGGCATGCTGGGTGATCATTTAAAGCTGTTTTGGGCTTAAAAAAAATATATGTAACCAAAAAGTCTTGTTATTCGCACTCCTTTTTAAATGGATTCTGTTGAAAGGAAGATGGACGCTCAATTAATTCACTGCGGGAACTTCATACACAGGCCCCTCTATCAACCCGGCCAAGGTAGCGTTTCTAAATTGGATTGTTATTTCTAAATAGATTTGTGTTGAAATATAAATACTGTTTGGGGCCTTCTGTCTCCCTTGCACTTGCTCCCGCCCGACCGCCCTCATCTTCTTTGTTTTTCTAGAAGATTGTCCTGCATTCATTTATGAGCTGCATTTGTCCCTGTGAGTGTGTACGTGTGTGTGTGTGTGTGTCTGTGTGTTTGCTCAAGGATAATAGGGGCTTAGATTAGCATAGACCTCAACACTCGACACATGGAAAATGGCAGTGTCTAAAAGAGCATACCATTGTTACCTAGGGCCCTTCAATTTCTCTCTCTCTCTCTCTCTCTCTCTCTCTCTCTCTCTCTCCAATCAGACAAGCATTTTGGTTTGGCCTTGCAGAGTGGACCTACTCCTGTAAAGAATATGGCCACTTCAGATTGCTAGTGTAGCACACACACCAATCCAGAGCCCTTAATTTTCTGCCAGCTGTAATGGTAAACCACCACCAATGCTACATAAATTACAGTGCCCCCCCCCCCCTGGGTGGTTGTTGCTGTACTGTATGTGCCATTGTTTTAGCATCCTAGCATTTTTTTGTGTAATAGAATTATTTTTGCTGAAACCTGTTGGCTTGTTCCTTTGCTAACCAAAGTCCCTTGGATCTCTTCAGCTATCTTCGGCATTGGATTTGAACCCAGTGGCGACAACTCAGCTAATGCAGAGCACCATCATCCATGTCGTTCCCGTGGTTACAGAGGTGAGCCTAGGGGTTCATATCTAACAACTTGCTTATGACATCATGACCGGGGGAATCTCATTTTCAGTTTCAGTTTATATTATCAATGATGTATATGTATGCATAGGAATGTATATTTGTCAACATTTTACAATGCTGTGTACATTTTATTTTGAAATTTGTTTGTTTTATTATTATTGTTATAATATATCGTTTTTATTATATTATTTTAATATTATTATTGCCTTTAATAATAATAATCATTGTTATTGTTATTGTTATTATGCATATTACAATTATTATGCATATTATTACACTTATTGTTATGATTAATATTATTAAACATTCATATTATTTGAATTTGTATTCATATTATTCAAATGATTATCATCATCATAAACACATTTCTGTTTGATTCCTTCCACCCAGGTGGCTAGGCTGCGGAGCGCTGCTGCGCTTGAAGCTGCTAGCTCGTTGGATTTCCGAGCTAACATGATGGGCAGCATGAACTTGTTGTTATGCGGGAAAAAGTTCGATTTCAACTCCACCAACTCTACTGTCAGCCGGATGGCCGTGAACGAGTCTTCTTCCTTCACCGGGAACAGCAGTACAAGTAAAAATCCTTTTAAAGCTAAAGGTCTTCACAAAAATGTCTTAAAAACTAGCAATTTCTAAGCTAGCACAATAATGTCTTGCTTCCAAGGTAATAAATGCGTAGTTTCAAAATGTGGCTAGAATAATAGAATAATCAGTCATACTTCGCTAAAACAACTAATTAATCTGTTTAAATAAAACTATTTTCAATGACCTGTCAGCCAAGCAATGAGCCTGAGTCGATTATGCAGAATGTACTGGTTGTTCCCCTTAATGTGACATCTTAAATTGAAAGTTAAAAACATTAGACGATTGATTTATTTTTATGACCCCCTTGTACAAATTTTATACAGTATTTTTAAAAATTCTCACTTTTTTTCTGATATTATTGCTTGTAAACACATGCAATCTCATGTTATTAAACATCCAAAGACGAATTAACTACCAATTCCTAATTGCCGATTAAGAAGCCTGGTAGATCTAAATGATATTACGCCATTTTCTTGAGGTATTGGGTGTTGTGAAAGCACAAGATATTACTCTATATTCATAACAATAACTTACAAGAACATGTGTGTGTGCATATCTGTCTATGAGAGGGGAGATAATAAAGAGTGTGTGTATGTGAGAGTGAGCGTGTGTGTGTGTGTGTGTGTGTGTGTGTGTGTTAGGGCTTGCCCAAATACATAATTTCAAGCTTTGGATAATCGTTAGGTTTTCCGAATGAATATTCAAAAAATTCATAGTGCATTATTTCCCTGCCTGAATCGGAGACGGCGGAGACCACTGCTGCAGAATTGCTGAATTAGTTAAAAAACAAATGTGTTATTTTAATGGCCAAAAAGCAAAACTACAATATCACTTAGGATTGCTGCGTGGATGTCAGTGGTTTTCAGATTAAGTCATCGGTCCGAGTCCGACTGTTACGGCAGAGCTTCAATGTACAGTAGTCGAAAACGTTCAGAAGACACGGCTTCCATAGTATGAGAGTACAAATAGGTGGTTTGAAAATAGTGCAAAGTGTTGATGAAATTGCACAGCAGGACAAGCGCTATTCACCCGACAATAGACACAAGCGCTATAATGGGTGATGGATCGCCAAAAAAGGAAAAAACATGGCTACCTGTTCTATTAATGTTTATTAAATTACCAACCTGTTAATTATTAGTAGGTAGAGCTATTTGGTATGTTTTGGCCTCGTTTAAACATTCAAATAGCTGCTAAATAGCCTACATTCATTATTAAAACCCTTCTCAAACCATTTACCCACCAACTTGCCGCAACCTCTTATTTCTATGGCTGACTTGTGGGAGCACCACCAAGGAAAACAAAATCCTGGGGAGAGAACCCTATAACATTTAATAGATAGTATTATTATTATTGTTATTGTTATTAATATTATTACAACCAGTTAGTTTAAAGTCTGTTTTTGTCGGTCTCTTGCCGATTCTCACACTGGGTGGCAGGTGTTTTTTTCATAAAAATGCATGAATGCGTGTGTGTTTGTGTGTGAGGCAAAGAGAGACGCAGGCAGAGGTTTTGTAATATATTTCCTGCGTTTGTGGGTGTGTGTGTGTGTGTGCACGCGCCGCTGCGTGCGTGCGTGTCCTACCTGCTTCTAGTGTCGCACTGGATTGAGCCCGTCTCCAGGGCACAACTCAAATTGATTAAATTTGCCAGGTAAGAAAAGAGAGGAAGGGGGAGGGGGGCACACTAGAGGCGCCAAGCAATTACCTGACTGTGGTAATGCCTAGTGTACACTATGGTCGCAAGTTCTTCTTCCTCACTGCCAGACAGTGTGTGATGCAATGCCGTGCTAGTATGTTGTGCAACAAAAAGGGGGCACCCATGGAAATGGCCTTTAGTTCAAGTGAATGGCTAAACCCCAAGGAAAGTTAAATCTACATCTGCAAAGAAAGAGTGCCAAATATTCTGATAAAGAGAGAGTGGTTCACATGAAGTACCGGATGTGAATTGTGCATGATCGCTCTCTAACCATTTCAAACATTTTGTCCTATTGCTGCTTATTCCCTACGTTTAGCGATGAATGTTTTCGGCTTTAAAATAAGCAATGTAGATTTGGTGTGTGTGTGTGTGTGTGTGTGTGTAATAGAATGGAGGAATAGAAAGCCTTTATTGTCATTGTACAGTTTAAATGCAATGAGATTAGGAGCGCTACACCTGATCAGCACATTAAAATACAGCGAAGTAGAAGAAATGAAAAATACCACAAAAACAAAAACAGCCCAAGTACACAAACAAAAACAAAAAACATTCACAGCCGGCACCACAGGTCCTTAAACAGTAAGTTAAAAAAGGAAAGATAAATAGTGTAATTTGCACATATAATAAAAGTAGGTGTTGCGAAAAAATAAGTGAAAAAATAAAAGCGAAAAAATAAATACAATGTAATTGCAGCTTGTGAGCTTGCATATGTGTGTGGGTGCCCCCGTTCTTTATTTACTCTTCTGTGGTCAATTGTGCTATGCTGTTGCTAAGCGATCAGAAGTTGTGCTGGGCAGTTACTTACTCTCTCTGGTGATTAGGGGGGGGGGGGCGGGTGTACGCCATTAGCTCCCTGAACACCCCCTGGAGCACCTACGAAAGATGGTCATCGGGATGGAGAGAGAGAGTGCGATTTAATCGTACCCAGAAAATCACCCGTAAAAACCTCCTTAATGGGAAAGAGATGGGGGGCTCTTCGGAGCTGAGGATGTGCTGGGAGAGCTATCCGTTCGGGTCGCCACGGAGGGCGTAAACACCATAAGTGTTACAGAGGCAAAGACAGAAAAGGTTAGGATTACAAGAAACAAAAAAAAAATGATGCGAAGAAATCCAGGATTACAAGGCAACATGACAGCACGCATGACAGGTTCACAGCACGCACAGCCAGACGGGCCTCTGGTAACGGACAGACTCGAGACACCTTATATTGACTGGCACGTTGCTAACTGAATTTGGAGAAGCATGACAAAGTGCCTGATGGATTGTCACACCGGCACACAGGCGTAATTTCAGTTAGGACCGAGCAGGCACGAAGTACGGAGTCACAAATAAACAGCCGTGCTGCCGGCCCGGGCACTTAGCACTACAAGACCTTAAGGAACCGCCGCAGCAGCCCCAAAGCAACCTGGGCTACACGCACAGTCAGATAGGTTAAATGACCTGTTTTCCACGCGGCCGTTCGGTTGCACACGGCATTGGACACACTGTGTTGGGTCTGAGCAGGGTTTGTTTTGCACAGACCTTTTTCCCTTATTTCATTACGCAGGTTGAGCTACAGAGGACGTAAATACATTCTAACCCCATTTTTTTCTCATTTTCCTATAGGCGTCTGCCTCCTTTTGTTTTTGTTATTTAGTTTGTTTCTTTCGATATGTCGTCAATGATGTTGACACACAGTAGTTTGTGCTTTTGTTCACATAATGAATAGGTGACATTGATGTTTTAAAGGTTGGTTGGCATATGGCTTATATATATTTTTTATATACATGTCTCTTTGAATTAATTCATGTTTCCCCCTATGTATGTCTCTTTATCGAGAAACGTTCTATTTAAATGTGTTTTGTTCAAATTGGTGTTCTGTGGTTTGACATTTAATTTACGAATGATTTGGTGGAACTCTCTGATGAACAATTGTGTTATTTTATTGCGTTTTTGCATTTATTATACCTATAATTATTCTCTGTTTACTCTTGAAAACAACCACACATAGGAAGCATTGATTTCAGTTTGTTTGATTTCCAATTAAGTTGAATTATCAAGACCACACACGCACACGCACAAGCGCACATACATAAACGTGCACACATGCACATGCGCACACACACTGCCACGCAAAAGGACATGAGGCACATTTCTGTTCTAGTGACTCACCTCTCTCTACCACTTCCCCCCCCCCCCTCTTCTCCAGGTGGTTTCTGCGAGACGCTGGTGGCCACCCTGGAGGGCACGCCTGGCCTGCGCTACCTGTGGAGCGCCCTCAAACCCCTGGTGCAGGGCAAGGTGCTGTACACGCCAGACACGCCCGCTGCCCGCCTCATCATGGTGCAGGTAAGGGAGAGAGGGGGAGAAGGTGAGGGTGGGAGTGAGTGAGGGAGGGGAGAAGTGAAGTCACTTGTACTGGATGTGGGCGTGCACATCCACGTACAGGTGTATTTTTGTTTTTTTTGGGTTGTGTAGCGTAATGCATTTCACCGTTGTTGCTAAAGTAGAATGGAATGTATTTAACAATAATCCTGTGTGTGTGTGATTCAACTGTTAATCATATGGATTGTATTATGTGGAGTCTAAGAATTGACCTTGAAACCATGCAGAGTGAACAAACGGGAGGGGGGAGGTGTGTGTGTGTGTGTGTGTGTGTGTGTGTGTGTTTGAGGTAGGGCTGGGCCGATATTTTAATAACCGTCTGACCGGCGGTGATCGACTCTCACCGCAAACTGCTAGCTGCTAAATACGTTCTTTATTAAAACCCTTTCCCCCCCTGCAGACAGTTATACCAGGTATATCCAACGGATATATATATATATATATATATATATATATATATATTAGGTTTCTCTTGAGAATGAGACCCCGTGTCTCAATTAAATGACCTGTCTAAATGGTTCAATAAAAAATAAATAAATAAATAAATAAAAATACCCGGTGACGCAGTGGTTTATTATGATGATCGATCGCAATCAATGTGATGTGGTCCGCACAACCCTAGTGTGAGAAGGGGGGGGGGTTGTGGGGATGCGCCCAAAGTAGGCACATCAAGCGTTTTCAGATGAAAAACCTCCATGATATTAAAATAATTTTGATAACCCGCAAGAGCAAAATAAAAAAAACAACCTAAACAATAGTGGATCAACGGGTGGGGCGCGTGTGCGTGTGTGTGTGTGTGTGCGTGTGCGTGTGTTTGTGTGCGTGCATACGTGGCACGTGGAGTGTGGCTAATGAGTGTGAGCACAATATGGCACCTCCATCTTGGCACGGGGAGGCTGTCCTCACACACACATCGGCAAGTTGTTTACAAGTCGCCGTTCAAGGGTAAATGGCCGCATTTACATTTCCTCACCCCAGGCGGTCCCTGGTGGGGGGGGTGGGGTGGGGGAGGTGCTTGGAGTGTGATGTGTGTACCGTAAAAAATGTGGCACTTATGAGGTATTACTTGGTGCGAAATCAGGCTTCCATTCTGGATGAATTGCAAATTCGGCCTTGCTCGTGTGTTTTTCATTTGTGGCGGGAAGTGGGAAGGCTTTGCGTCATGTGAAATGTTTGATTGTGTGTGTGTGTGTGTGTGTGTGTGTGTGTGTGTGTGTGTGTGTGTGTGTGTGTGTCTCTCTCTCTCTCTTGCAGGCCAATACAACGTTCAATGCCTTGGCCATGCTCAAGGAGCTGGCGGACTCCTGGGAGGACCTTGGCCCTCGGCTATGGAACTTCTTTAACAGTAGCACTCAAGTCAACAGTATCCGGGTAAAAAAAAGTCACATGAATTCATACAAATTGAGTCTTTGAACCTGCCACAGTGGGAAAAAAATCTACCGGCCAAGCAAATGTTTTAATATGCAACTCAGAATGATTTATTTTTACTTCAGTATGAAAGAAATGCTAGATTTTTGAGATTTTACCATGCTGACAAAAAAAGGTCTATAGGTTTCATCGAAATCTAATCCACCTTCCTCTACGGCTCAATACGTGCTCAGCATGGTATCATACCCCGTCTCCACTCCCGCTCATAAAGCCCACCATGCTCGCACTCGTGTTTCGTCACTTTTGCACTTAAACAATCACATTGTGGGGGATCAAAGCAGCTTCCTCCTCCATTTTGTCCCTCGTTAATTACATCATATTAGAGAAGTTAAGATATGCTAAGAATGCCATTTCACATTATAGCACCTACTTTATAGGAAATATGATAACAGGGCACAAAATGAGCACCAGCCAAGTGCTGGTAAAATATGCAAGTGGCTCGTAGATTTGCTTCACTCACCAGCCAAAAAAACAATGGTAATCTATTGAGTGGCTGGTAAAGTTTTAACATTCATTAGCCATTTGGCTGGTGGACAAAGAAGTTGATTTTGCACCCTGTATGATTCATCTTATACATACACAATACGTTAGTGAATTAAATTTCAATTTACACATCGCAAGCTGTTAAACGATCATATATAATTGTCTTCATTTGTTTTGACTTTGACACTCTAGTGATACTCTTGGGTGGCGAGAATATGAACAACCATGTGTCAATGAGTTACGTCTTAAACTAAAGTAATTACAAATAGTGATTTTCATCCTAACAACGGTGTACTCCACTCCTCGATTCCTGTCGTGTCACTCACCTCTCCTTCTCTTTCTCTCCATCTTCTCCCCCCCACCCCCCTCTCTCTTCTACCCGTGTACATCCCTGGCTCCTCCATTACTCTGATGTCACTCTAAATGAGCTTATAGGCAGCTCTGGGGGGTGTGTGTGTGTGTCGGCGTGTGTGTGTGATGGCGTGTGTGTGAGCAGACACTGAGGGCTCTATATAGCTAGGGTATTCATTACCCTCGCCCTAACCTTTACACAAATGGGACGACTATTCTCCTTTGTCTTAATTTTCCTCCCAGAGCCCCGACCGAGCCTCACCACCGCACACTTCCACCTCTCTTCTCCAACAGTGCGGCTGGCTGGTTCCTTCGTCTCTAGAGGTCCCTCAAGGTCTTGGACACATTTTTACCTTGATGGGGCAATTAACACCACCACCACCACCATACCACCACCACCTCCTCCACCTCCATCAACAGTTGAGATATGAGATTCGGGTGTTTTTTTTTTGTGGCTTGACTCAGAGTGCATATTTAAGACGAGAAGTGTCTTTTTAGAAATGGAAGAGTGGCCTCGGGGACGTTGAAGTTGTTAGGAAGAAAGAAAGAAACTGAGGTGGCGCCTTGTATGGGGCTAATCCTGCTGATAAGGATATTGTTGAAATACTCCAAATCACACAAAGATCGTCCGTGATATTTCCTAACGTACACAATTGTCACATTTTCGCGGTGCCCGGTCGAACAAAACATCGGCCGATGACGAAATTTCGAGAATGTTAAGAGGAGCTGTCGGCTGAGTTATCGGCTGAGTGTTTTTGCCAACTGCGATGGTACTTTTAACATTTTTCCCTCTCCTTTAAAAAGGCCATTGGACGTTTCACTCTTTCTTTTTCTTTCTCCCTTTTTTTTCTTTCCACTAGGAATCCTTCTCATGGTGGATCATTTCATTTGACACAGCACCAACAGGGTTAAATGGCATTTCAGCAACTCTGTAGCCCAAATGCCACTGAAAATTTGGCAGCAAGGGACACATTTCGTGTCGACACGTTGAAGCATTTGAAAGCAAGCAAACATGGGGATTATCAAACTTTTTGAGTCCTGCTGGCGGTGTTATTTCTCCACCATAAATTGCACACAAAAGGATCTCGCACATGTTTGACGGATCACGCATGTAATACAGCACGAACAGACAAGACAGATGCAATGTTTTTTATAAAAGGTCAAACGCAGCATAGAGATGACTTCATTTGACACTTTAACCTAAGGTTAACCGTGAGATCAGTGTTTCAGTGTTTGCACTGAAATGCCACTGAACGCCACGGCCCGGAAATGTAGCTGAATTTTAAATAGCCTGATCCATGATGGACAAACGTAGCCATTTTATATATACGTCGGATTGCAAATGGAACGGTTACACGGTTAAAACTGACTTGAATTTGCTACCATTTCAGTACATTCCCACCATACCTTCCAATGCTGTATGCACTAAGTTAATACATGTGATACCCAGTTCCCGTAATGAAACATTTCTCGTATTTGCATGTGATTAAGTTGGCCTTGAGTTTTATACCGGCACAATAGAGAAGTGATTTTCTCGACGTGTAAAGCAATGGTGAGGTATGGATGAAAATCACCTTGTAAGGGAAGGTTGATTTTCAGACTCCGTAAATCTCCCCCCCCCCCCCCCCCCCCCCCCCCCCCCCCCCCCCACCCCCCCCCCCACCAAAAAAAAAATTCTTATAAAAAAAAAAATTAAAAATGATAAAAAGTTTATTAAAA
>JAOPJI010000054.1:601272-619855 GCA_027122695.1 Merluccius productus | reverse complement strand
CCCCCCCCCCCCCCCCCCCCCCCCCCCCCCCCCCCCCCCCCCCCCCCCCCCCCCCCCCCCCCCCCCCCCCCCATTAATGAGTGTTTCCAAGTTGAAGTATTTGGCAAGAGCAAGTGAGCGTTGAGTTAAAGTCCTCTTAAACGCATGTTAACCAATCCATCCCTGTGGCTTACCGAGCTTCCTGAGGATGGTTCATATCTATCCCATGAGGACGCAGAAAGTGTCCTCGAAATCAATGATCCCTTCTTGTTAGCTCTCGTATGTCTCCCATGAACTTCCTGTTTGACTCCGTGGGGCAGACATTATTCCCTTTTTTGTTGTCATTGCCCTTTAAACGATTTCTATAATCCGGTTATTTATAAGGCTTAAGTCTTTTCTCATGGGTGATGCAAAGTCATTATTTTATTAATGTATATTAATGATAAAGATATGGAACCTCTAAATGATTTAGCCGCATAAAAGATAATAAATGATATTGGCTAATATCCTGCTTTTATCTTTATGACAAGACAATGCACAATGCGTTGTCTTTACAAAAACGCTCCACTTGTAAATGGTTATACAGTATAATATGAAACCGATACTATGTGGTTATTAGTTTATATTCACTATCTAGCTAGTTACTCATCTGCAAATATTATTGAATGTAAATGTAGGCCTACGAGAAGTATATTTTTCATGACAGAGGTTTTTAGAGTAAAGCATAATTATGCTGATTTCCACATGACTACTTTGTGTTTGGTGCACACATTCACGCATTGTGCTGAAGAGTGCTTCCCTTGCATTACAGCTGCCAATTTTGCTGGGTTCGGAAGCAAAACTAATATGGATAAATCCATACTTTGTCAGAATCCATTTGATATCTCCCCCCTTTCGCTCTCTAATAAAGAAAAGGTAGCACTTTGGCACGCGGCAGTGGCAAGAGATATTGACATGGCATTTTGATGGCATTATGAAAGCAAGCTTAATATTGTCTTATTGTGTTGTAACAGCATCCTGCCATATATCATCTGTGGCATGGTGGTGTGCACTAAATGGCTTGATGGGAGCCGATACACAAGATTCATGAAGGTTAGCACGGAGTGAGCAAAATAGTAAAGCCTGGGCGACATTGAATCGAATGGAGGGAAATTTAATAGTCTTTGAGCCCTGATTGAAAATCTCTGGAGCTCTGGAACAAGACAATTACTCCGGCATGGAGGCTACTCAAGTTGTTTTGCTGCTTCCCTTATTTAGCCATATTTTATTGCACAGGAGTGACAAATGCGAGGCAAGGACAACTGAGCACAAACAGAAAACTATTTTAAAACTGGTAAAGCAGAGTTCTCCCTATTATTGATGGACCAACAACATGTTTTTGGATTGGAACTTTTTCGCAAAATGTTTTTTTGTCCCCTATACCAGAATGATAGTGGGTTCAGCCAGACCTTTCTCCAGCGCTGGCACAGCGCTAATAAGTGTGGAATTAGGTCTATTAGGCTATGCAAGACTAGAACTGACCCAACATGACCTGCGCTCCAATCTCTCTCTCTCTCACGCGACCTGCAGCTTCATCAAGGGCATCGGCATCTCCTTGCCAATGTTCTTTGTGCTGGCGTTCACCTATAGCGTGTGCATGTCCATCAAGAGCCTGGTTCTGGAGAAAGAGATGGGCCTCAAAGAGGTGCTGCGGGCCGTGGGTGTGCCCAACAGCGCCCTCTGGTTGGCCTGGTTCACCGAGAACATGACGCTGCTGCTTGTGCCCTGTGTCCTCATGAGTGTCATGCTGAAGGTCAGTACGGAGGAAGGAGCGCAAGCGATAAACCCCTCTTGGCATAGCAAGAACAAATCACAAAGCACACGCTGAGGCTTAGCATAGCATAGGGAGGGAGCGCATGCTTAGCCTAGCGCAGCATAACACATCGCAGGCTTAGCGCGGCATAACGCATCACAAAGCACATAGCTGATGTGGAGTTATTGATAGGGAAGGAGTGATTGTTTCTGAATCGAAAGGATAGATGATTATTGTGTGTGTGTGTGTGTGTGTGTGTGTCAGTACTTGGCAGTATTTTACTCACACATAATATGTAAATAAAAAGACAGGTGTTCAATATCACATTAATAAAAATAAGTAATGGAGAGCAAAGATTATGAGTAGGATTCATTTTAAATTCAAATTAATTTTAAATGGCTTCAACAATGCTCATGCATCAGTAGGATTTCGGCTTTCCAACCCACATATGTATCTAAAACAAGGCAACAGTTATCTCAAAAGCTAGTGGCTTGTGTAGTTTTCTATTGAAAACTAACTAAAACCACAGCTTCTTTGAAGGGCAAAGGACATTGGACATTGAAAGTGAACATCCAAGGCATGAGGCTTAACGTTATCTCACAGGACATGTAGGACAGGACAATGGGTGTGCTTTGTGTTTTGTGTATTATTGCTCTAAATAATCAAAAATCAAATCGTCAAATCTGAGAGCAACCAAACAATACAAAATCAAATCTCAAGGCCTCCTCATCTCTGGTTACTCATTGAAATACTAATTACAGCCAATCACAAAACGACAATTAAAACAGCCTGTGTTTTAATCAGATTATGTTTGTGGGATTGATTTATTTTTTGTGTCTTCGGTTGCCCTTTAACTGTTATCCAAATCCACAACGACCTCAGATCAAATTCAATTAAGATCACCTGTTTGCATTTGTGTTTATGCTCTCCTTGTATAAACACCAGCTACAAACTGCACACCTGGAAAAACACACACCCTCCACTGTTAAATAAGCTCAATAATATACTTACTTATATCCCACCAATAGCAAGCAAATCCAATTAATTCAAACTAGGAACCTCTGTATATTATTGTGGGGGGCCGAACACATAAAACAACAATTGAATGATTCTCTGAAATGATTGTATTGTTTTATAGTCTGTTCAGGATTTATAGGTTATAAGATGAGAAGATTATTATCACAAAGGAAGTCATTACGCAAGAAATATGAAAGAGAAACACAAAAAAATAGCTCATTGTATATCTCTGTTTGGAAATGAGCTAATCACGAACCCTAACCCCAACACTAACTATTTGAATCTTTATCACATACAGACAATCATTGATACATCAAATTGTACATTTATTTTCCAAAAAAATGGTTTCCTGCTTCACAGAAGGTAGATTAGTTTGAAAAGTGTAGGACTCTTAGAAGAGTCCTCCAATATACTCATAAATGCAAAACAAACCAATGTGAACAGCTGGGCGAAAATGTAATTTCCCATCAGCCTAATATGTTTGCAAGCCATCTACAATGTGTAAACATTAATAACAATGAACTGAGTTAGTCGGCAGCCTTGGAGGTACCCACCTCACGGCGTGATGTGTGTTCAAATCAGGGGCTCGTTCTAAATGATAATTTCACAGCCGTTTTCAGGACATTAATAATAGAATCTAATCATGCACTGATTATCAGGAAGTTTCCATCATGGTTGGTTTAGATGTTGAGAGATGGCGTTGCTAATTAGTGTTGTTGTGTTTTTGTTCTTTTGCAAGGTGCATTTAAAAAAAGCATTTTGCAATTTACCCGCATTTAAAAGGAAGTTAACATGTCAGAACTGGAATCGGTCTTCATTGATCATCGGCTTTATTTTCCCATTCATGAATCCCATTGATTTGACAACGCTCCTCCTCATGTGGGACATGTGACTGAAAGCAAATGACTGAATTGTTGGTGACCATTGGTGGTCCCCGAACAAATCTATATATAAATGAACACACTGGTTCAATCAATTTTATTTTTCCATCCGGCTTTCCACATCATCTGCCTTTTCCCCCAATCTTCCCCTACCGCTGTTCTCTGATCTCCATCTTTAATCACCATAGTAACCGGCACACCCTCTCTCACTTCTCCTCTTGTTTTGGTTTCCTTGCATCCTTCTCCTCCTGGTTCTTTCGTTTGTTCTTTTTTTTTGTCCTTTCCTTTGTTCTTTCTTTCTTTTGTTCTTTTTTCTCTCCATCTGCATTGCGTTCTCTCTTTCCTGCCCTCTCTTCCTTCCTCCAATGCACACCTCCTGCAGGTTCCTCCGCTCGCTTTCGAGCTCCCTGCCTCTCTTCATGACCCTGGCCTGGATCTTCTCCGTGGCCATGATCGTGAAGGGCATCGTGCAGGAAAAGGAGGCGCGCCTCAAGGAAACGGCTCGGATCATGGGGCTGAAGACCTCCGTGTACTGGCTCACGTGGGCCGTGTCTAGCATTCTGCCGCTCGCCGTCAGCGCCGCTTTGCTCACTGTCATTCTAAAGGTGATTTGCTGTGATTTTCACTATGCAATGAAGGGGGAGGGCGAAGCCAACACTTTTATTGTGGAGGGTGAACGGCAGTAACGAGCCATGTTTTGCAAGGTTTCGAATAAAAAATGGATTATAATAGAGGTAAATGTAGGGGGCAGGATAGTGTAATGGCTATAGGGTGTTTGACACACAGAACACATGCACTGGGTTTGATCCCCAAAGTCCACAGCTTACCAGTGGACATGATCCGAAATCACGGTTGCTTTGCTCAAGCAGAGACCAAGCATTCAGTAATAGAGAACATTGTCCAAAACCACAGGACAACTACTGAATTTCAAATCCTTGCAGAATGATGAAACCTGTATCAGATGGTTTCGTTCAACTTATTGCCCCCCCCCTCCAAAATGGTGTTGTATTCTTCCAAAATAAAAACAGAACATCCCAACACACGCTTTTACCAAATCAATCGCTTAAAAAAATCTCCTGCTTTAGTTATTCACATTTCTCTCCCGTCAGGCATGCCGAAATACTTGCATTTTGTGCCCGTTTTTTGTAATGCTTGTATGGTGTCCCCAGTACGGCAGTGTGCTGTTCTACAGCGACCCCACGCTGGTGTTCTTCTTCCTGGTGGTGTTCTGCGCCTCCACCGTCACCCAGTGCTTCCTCATCAGCGTCTTCTTCTCCAAGGCCAACCTGGCGGCGGCGTGCGGCGGCCTGCTGTACTTTGTGCTCTACCTGCCCTACGTGCTCTGCTACGCCTGGAAGGACGTCATGAGCTTTGGGACCAAGGTGGTCGTGGTGAGTAGGTCGACGTTGATGAAGGCCAAAGATGGCTTGTTTCCACCAACACTTTCAGTATAGTACCCTTGAAACTGTAAAAAAAAAACAACGTAAGTTTCTTTGCATTTCCACCGCAAACAGCGACACTAAAATGTGGGGTTCATAGCCACGTAACAATCGTGACTTCATATTCAACGCGACAGACTAAACACAGGACCACAACACAATAGAGATTGAATGTTTTGCGTTCTTTCTTCTCGGCATGGGGATCTTTATTACAACAAGGAGACAAGCTTTGTTTAATAGCAGATATTCGGCATCTTGCTCATGTATGCCTCCAGGTAGTCCGCATACATTGAACTCAGAAACATTTTGGCTTGGAGTCGAATACCCTAGCCTAGGGTTTTTTAATTACTGGTATTAGATTATTGAAATTGAAAATTACGGGGGGGCCAGAAAAGATGAAGAGTAATTATCGTATGTAAGCACTTGTAAACATGTCAACATGTTCAAATGTGAACATAAAAAACAACACTAAATACCCTTAATCCTGGTCATAAAGAGTTCCTTTTCACAATTTGTTTATCGAACACAAAAAAGGGTAGTCAGTTCATACATTTCTACACAGACCTGTGTTAGTCTTCATGTATTATTTCATTCTCAGATTGTATTATTTCGTTAGTGCGATAGCGTCGTTGCAGATCAAACATATAATCTTTGGTCCCACATTACTAAATAGATATTTCACAGTCCACTCCTCGTTGAATTTTCGATTTTTATTGTCTACCTTTGGCCTTTTCAATGTGGACAACCAGATTTTAGCTCTCAAAGCTTTTTTTAGCTCTCGAAACTGTTTGCCACAGCAGAGACAGATGTTTGGCACGCGCACAGGTAGCAGGATTATGGGCGGGTCGTAGCACCGGGTCATAGGGCCGGACAAAGCAGATAAAATGGTTTGCAATTGGAGGAAATTTAACTGGTTCTCATTCTTTCTCAGAAACAGCTTTTTTCAGGAAGAATGTATTCTGATTGTTTGTTCCAATAAATAATTAGCCACTGCGCTGTCCCTCCTGCCCAATGTATTTTTGTTGTATTTTAACATTTTGCTATATATAGATATATATGTATGGGTCTTTTTTCTTGTTTACTGTTCAAATAAAAAAATATATACGGAAAGAGAACACAAATAAGCAAGACAAAAAAACAGATGTATTGTTTGACCTATGGTTGTCTGCTAGATTCACGTTTCCTTAACAACACATTGTGTTGCAAGGTGTATTATGTATTTTCATATTCTATGGCATTTTGGCATATACATACATTCAAAAGTAAATTAACATGCAGTCAACGTCTGACAATGAAGTCACATGAGTCATGTGATTAACATATAGAATCCCATTTTTGGCTTATGAGCTTATGTAGTAATTTCCTTTACAACATCTGCCTGAAAAAACATACATATACATATAGGCTTAAGTCTTTTGAAAAGAAAAGAAACATGCATAAAACAATATGAGGAGGGCAAGTGGTTGCTAATTGCAGCAATAATAGTTCCCAACTAGCTCTGCCATCTGTGTGCTCTAAATATAATCTATATCTCTTCATTTCATGTCTTCACACAGTTTGTTTATTTTATGGAGTTCATTCACTTTCTCCAAACCAAACTGTACACACCAAAGACTGTGGACACTGTAGATAAATGGATATAATTATAAAAATATCTGCTCTGTTATGAACTGATTTTTTTTTTCTAGGTGACCTTGAGTTGCCTGTTGTTGAAGGGTTTTAGCCTACTCACAGAATTGATGTGGCAATTACTTGGTATAGTCATTATTGCAGTGTTTTATTTCATGGTAGCAACCAGTAGTACAAAATGGTTCTGGAGGCAAGATCATTACAATCACAATGAATAATTGAAGTCACTATTCTGTGTTCATCATGTTACTTTTGCCAGGGCTTCAATTCAACACAATTATTATACCTTATGAATTAAAAAAAATGACCGTTAGTCACTATTTATATAACAACTACTGTATTTAGTCAGGATGATAATCAGCTTATTTGACCAATTATATTATCTTATTTTTCTTGTATATAACCATGTTATATCTACTTATTTCTTGGTCCCTGAATTCACCCATCAAAAAGTAATTAATTTAATGTATTGAACTCAATTACATTAAATTAATAACAATTCAATGAAGCATTGGACCCTTACTGTCCCTTACTGTAGGCTTACTGTCTTCTCTAACACAGTTGGTTAGTGGGAACAATTAAGGAAAAAATAACAAAAAATGGATTTGGTATTAAATGGAAAAACACGCAAGAAAGGACCCGGAAGAATGTTTCCATCCTATCCATCCTCCTATCCTGTTAACAAAAGGATTGGATGGTGGGGCAGAAAAAAAAGAGATAAATAGTGCACCATTGCTCAACTTTCAACGTACCCTTTCTAAGTGACCTTTCCAGGGGGGCCGCGGATCATTTGTCGTCCCCGGCTGTCCTTTTCCGCCGACAGAGAAACAGGAAATCTTTAATCTTCATTGCCATGCATGTAGCCTCATCTTAGCGTACTACTACTAAAATGCCAGTGGCTTTCCTGTTTTGGCAAATCTAAACATCGCCGTATGTTACACTGGGCATCTGGACTTGTCCGGTCATGTTTCACCACCTCCTCCGCCACCGCCACTACCACCACCACCTCTTACGTCTTCGATCATGTTTTTTCTTCCTACTTCCACACTTGAAGCATAACTCCTCTTGGTTAAAACCCTGTGCAGCCTTGTGGTTCCAACCTAAATGATTGAAATGCTTCCATCCATGGGGTAATGATGGATGTATTTATGTCTTCCGCTTGGCTATTTCGAATCAGCATATCTCTCTTTCTCTCTCTCTCTCTCTCTCTCTCCTCCTTATTTAATAACCTGTGTGATACCACTGCGGTTTCTCTCAACATTTTAATCTCAACACTTCCTCCACAAAGTCCCCACTGCTTCGGCTGCAGTATATATATTCTCTCTCTAGATTGATAGGCTAGCACTCTAATTAGCATGAACAATGTTTCTCTGACCACGCCGCGCTATCCAACTCATCGCTACGCTTAATTTGGGGAGAGGGGAAGCATGCAGCTCTGATGGATCGGTAAGCTACGAAGGCACATACATCTCTCCTGTGCTCTGCACGCTGCCTTTGATAATTAAGCCTTGAAAACCCAAATTTATAAAAGAAAATGAATAACTGAACCACTGCCAGTGGACTATTCATTTGTGTGTTGCCCATTGAATAAGGAACATAGCACTAATACACTGCAGTTGTATACACATAAAACTATATATAATACCAAATGTGTGGTATTTTTCCATTCTCCTTTCTTCCCACATGAGCATGTGCTACAAATTTAATATTTGAGAGTTCTTTCTGAGCTCCGGAAACACAGAGACACAGCGAGAGTGAGGACCTCACCTCAGAGGCAAGCATGCTTCAATTTGCACTTGTAACATGTCTTGCTGGGGGGTCTTGTCGGGGTCTTTAGTCAAGGTCAAAGCATCACCTCCTGATGTTTTGTCAGGTCTTTCATCGAGGGGTCAGGAATGGAGTTACATACAGGCCCCTGCTGTCAACACCAATCCAGTGATTGACTCCTGGCGGTTTGGTGGTGGACGGCAGTGGGAAAATACTTTTGCCATGTGGAAAGAAACCTAGGTGCTACAAGATTAGGGTGGCCGGAGGTCAAAATAGCATTTTTTATATGCAATACATTTATAGATTTTGAAAATGGTAAAGGTTATAGCTTGCTGATGAATATTCATTTTGAGACAATTAGTAATTAGTCTTGTGTCTATCTTATAGGCTGTGACGGGACCTCGCTATGCCGGGGTCTGTCTATCGACTTTATACCATAAGCAGTCATGACTGATCACTAAACAATACGCTATCAATACCATAAAGCACGATTCCCTATTCAAGTAGCTGCTTTGGGTTGTTTTTGGCTGGTTTACCAAAGCTTAAAACACATTACAGTAAACCATTGGGCATGTACTGTCTAATCTTCTACTACAGTACATTTACCATGATAACAATAGGCAAAATGTATACATGTCCCCAATTTTTATTTCAGAAATAATAACATGAGATATTTTGTTGATATATGGACCGGCAAACTAGAATTCCTTGTTTTCCATTTCAGAAATCTGGTCACCTTACCTAAGATCTTCAACAACACTTCGCCCTAGTGACACAAACCTAGCCAGGGATTCATGCCAGCCTCATCATAGTGGCGTCATAGTACACAAGGCTCTTCATCTGCCATGAATACTAGCCAGTATTACTAGCCAGACTACTAGCCAGTATTCATGGTATTATTGTATTGCCAGTATTCCCCATCATTGCATCATGGTACATAATACTAACTCTCAGCCCTAAGAATTCTCCTGCCCTAGCAATGCAAACCAAGCTAGCCCAGTCGGCCTATTTCTGGTGGTGCCATCATTTCATCGTAGCGCATACCGTAACGCTCAACCCTAGCATCACACCCTATAAGCTAGCCGGTATTCCTCTCCCATCATTGCATTGTAGCACATACTGCTAACTCTCGCCGGCTTCAGTAAATGAATGTGGCATCTGCCTGAGTTAAAATGCTGTGAGCAAATGAGGGGTGATGAAACAGCTGGCAAGCAGCATGGCGGTTTGAGAGCGATAGGTTGGCGGCAGATGCTGTTCCATTGGGGGGAGAGGGGAGAGGAATCATCTGCCATTTCCTACTGTATGAAACATCCCACCAATCTTTGTTTGCATCATATGAATTGCATCCCAGTGTTTGTTCTCTAGGGAGATAGATATAGAGAGAGGTAGGGAGAGAAAGAAGGGAAAGGGCGAGGGAAGTTCTTCTTCTGGTTCCTCCCGCAGGGAGGATCCTCGACTCACAAACGATAGCCATTTGAGGCCAATGCTCTCCACCACCAGCGGTTCAAATATCACTTACAGTATGCTATGTATGATATTCAGCGTATCTCGCCTGCGTGTGGAGCACATGGTTGACTGCAGGCGTAATCCCCGATTTGTGTCCGCCAACACAACTCCTCCAGCCCGGAGACGCTTGTGATCGCCACCCCGTCGAATACCTGAGATGAAACATGTTCTTTTGCTTCCCTCCCCCCCCCCATCCCCCGAGACCGCATCACACTCCATCACCTTGCTGTGTTTCTGTCTCCAGAGCCTGCTGTCGTGTGTGGCCTTTGGCTACGGCTGCCAGAACCTTTCCAAGTACGAGGAGCAGGGCGTGGGCATCCAGTGGTACAACATGGCCGACAGCCCAGAGGAGGGGATGCGTTACAGCTTCCGGGTGTCCATCCTCATGATGGTGTTTGACACACTGCTTTACTGGACACTCGCCTGTTACATTGAGAACGTCTTCCCAGGTACTGACAGTGCTACGCTCTTTATAGGACAGGTCACAGCGTCCGGCAGACACTTTTATCCAAAGCGACTGGACTCGACAAGTGAGGCCAGGGACAATCGAAGTGTGTGATCCAAATTGAAGCAGCTGCAAAAATTAAGTTCTAGTGCTGCACAACCTGGTATATAAAAACAGGACAGAGTGCAGAGTAGGGGTAGCAGTATTTGTTTTTTAGCTGTAATGTTTTTAATTTTTAACATTTTATATAATTCATATACTAATATTGTTGTTGGTTCGACGAAAGTCGGTATCGAGGCCGGCATTAATAAGGTATCACATGTCTGCGAGCCCAACGGAGTTGGGTCTTAATATGGTGTTAAGAAGTATAATTAAGACAATTATCTGAGGACATTTCCGCCAGGCTCAGCCCCCTCAAGCGGGGGGGCTGCTATTATTATTATTATTTTGATGATTAAATTGTGTATATGACACTGCACACTTAATTGCAGGTCAATATGGGATCCCCAAACCATGGTACTACCCATTCACCAGGTCTTATTGGTGTGGGAAAGCCGCCGCAGCCACCGTCAACCCTGATTTGCTCAAGGACCCTTGGGTGCACAACGGTATTTACCAGCCTCACTGTCTCATTCTCTCTCATTGTCTTTGCCTGCTGCTGGCGATAAAACGACAAACGGGAAATAAACAATGAAAAATGTGTGTTTCTATTTCTGAATTCTCAACAGGTCATCGTTGTCAGAGTGGGGGGGAACGGAGCTCCTAATTAGTTAGCGGTAGAGCTAATATGTTGGGCGCTGCGAACAAACATTCAACACCTTATTTGTTGCATGGGGGGGGGGGGTGATAACAGAGAAGGTGAAACTGAATGGGATGGAGGTGTTTACCAATTTAAATATGGTAGACGCCGGGTTTAATACGGTTATTTATTTGCCAAAGCCAAACGAGAAGAATGGGAAACTGTATTACTGTATAACTGTATACAGTATCTATTTTTTATTAATATACATGGGTGCAGTAGAAATACTGAATTCATGATTAGTTATTACGATAATTTAATTTAATTATATTTGTGAGTATTCGAACAAGATCATTTTAATTAAAAATCTATCTAAATGTTGCCTCCACCTCTTCATTAAGCTGTGAATTTAGGAGACAGCATTTAAAACATATCTGTCAGGATAGTTAAAATCATATTGTATGTGTCCTTGAAAAGATTAAAAATGATTTGCCAAAGTTGTTAAGTGAGTTACATGGATCTGGTATGTCATATGCGCGTAGAAATGTGACGACCAAACCTATTATTCAGCCATATTGCTCGCAGAAAATGTTTTGTATGAAAGAATGCATTTCCTCATGTTGCCTCTTGTTCTCTAAAGGTTACCTTGAGAAACCACCGCCCGACATGAAGGCAGGGGTCTCCATTCAGAACCTTGTGAAGATTTACAAGACTGGGAAGAAACTCGCCGTGGACGGTCTCAGCGTAGACTTCTACCAGAACCAGATCACGTCTTTTCTGGGTCACAACGGAGCCGGGAAAACCACCACCATGCAAGTTGCCTGAGCATTCTTATTATTTTCAATACATTTTGTTTCTTTGTTCTGTCTATTTGTCATTTCAGGTTTCTTTCATTGTCTTTCTGTCTGTCTTCTCCTCACTTTACTTCTATTTCTTCTACCCAGCAGTAACTCTGTTTTGACACTGAAACAGAAAATAACAATTAGATTAATTTTTAAAAAAGGGTATGAATCATGCCAAGTATGCCAAGAGCTGAACAACCAAAATGTCATGGTCGTTAATTTATCCAAAGCACTGTTCACTGCTTCACTAGGATGTTTTACATGACATGATGGACCCAAGAAAAACCATGCATGCAATACTCGAAGACTAAATTCAAGTTTATATTTCTGAAACAGGAGACATACTCAGCAGCACACTGTTTACTCATTATACTCAGAATACCACACTTTGTATCACTAGGAGTAATACAGTCAAGCCCATCCCGCCTCGAAAATTGCAAAAAACCCACAAATTTACTAATAAGCAATTGGCAATTGGCGACAGGAAGTCCTATTTTTTTAATTTATGTTTTGACTTCCTCCTCTGTATTCCCACTCTCATAGGTCCATCCTGACAGGACTGTTCCCGCCCACTTCAGGGACCGCCCTCATCCTGGGACTGGACATCCACACGAACATGGACGCCATCCGCAAGCACCTGGGGATGTGTCCGCAACATAACGTCCTGTTTAACGAGTGAGCCCACCTCAATTATGAATCATTTATTTATCATTGGGTATAAATTTCCCACATTAATAGTTTGTTGCGCTGGGCTATAAAAACCACTGTGTCTCAAATGAAGCATCAATTCTACATTATTATATTGCAGGGAGACACTTTTTTTAATGAATATTCATTTTGTATATTTGCGCTGTTCTGGAACTTGGTTGGATTCACATCTGCTCTCAACTGGCCAAGAGTGTCGTTAAAAGCAGCACACTCGAAGGGGAATTTGTCCTGCGCATATAAAGGGGTCAGAAATAAACATGAGTAGCTCAATCACAACACATAAAATAAAACAAACAGAAAGGAATATCCTCTCCATGGCCCCATTAGTGCGACATGAGGGCTTCTGGATCGCCCATGTCTCCAATCAATAAGCCTCATGTTCTCCATATTGTGTTGGAGGGAAAAAAGAAACAAAGTAAAGAACATCAGCATCTGTTCAGGTAATCGGCAAGCATTTTTCAGCCTTTAGCTGATCAATATTCACCACGCCATTGTTTCCAGCTAACTTGCACTTTTTCTTTTTTTTGTTTTTCTTTTGTTATTTTTTTGTACATTTCCTCCGTCTCCGTCGAGCCACTGATTACCTCCAAGCCTAACACGTACGTCCGGGCTGGTAATAATAACGGGCCAGGCACCTTCCACAGATTACGCTCATTAATATTTATCCCAGTGTAGATCGCCCACGTCTGTATGAAGTGGTGGGGTGGGATAGTAGCGGGGGGGTGGGTGGGCTGAAATATTCATGCGCACGTGGAAGACGTTTCAACCCATTAGATTTCCCATGGCGGTGCAGTCTGGATGGATCGGGGTGGGGGCTGATTCAAGGGAAACCCATTACCATCTTTTAAAGTTCAAATTCACATTCAGACCCACCCCTCCCAATTTATCCTGCATTCATCGTGTCAGTTAGGACTTTTGGGTTTCTCTTTTTTTTTGGGGGGGGGGACATTTTAATGAATGCTTGAGGGGGAGATAAATATATATAATAGTGGATACAAAAAGGACATAGTCATTGGGGTCTGGTGGTGACTTGGTCCTGGTGAGTGTCTGGCTAAGCGGGGGTTAATAATAATAATACTATTTATTTAGCACCTTTTATGTCATGAGATGCAGCTCAACGTGCTTTACAAGAGAAAGTATAAGAAATATGAGATGATAACATGGTGTTAAAATAAAATACAAACAAGGGGAAGCACTTTATATTCAGGTCCTTGTAATAAGCGTTAGTTAATAGGTAATAAGGCCCTTAATCAGCATTAGTTAGTTGGTAATAAGGGCCTTATAATTCCTTATAATATTCTTATTAAATTGGTAATAAGACCCTTAATAAGCATTAGTTAATAGGTTTATAAGTCCTTATGCTTATGCTTATTAACATTATTTTGAGTTTAACTAATGTACCTATAATGTCATTGTTAAACCATAAATAAGCTTTTCTTGCTTTATAAAGATTAATACATACTTTATTATGCATGTATTAGCAGTTAACTATTCACTTATCCTTGTCCAGCTACCGGATCTAAAGTGAGAACAATGCCTAAATTAAGTTAATAAATCCTTTATTATGCACTTATTAACAGTTAACTATGCTTTTTGCAGCTCCCCCATCTGGAATGAACACTACATGTGGTCAAGCTTGATAAAATTTGAAAAAGAAATTACATATAAATACAATATTTTAGACGGCTTTTTTGAAAATTTGTATTTTTTATTTTCATCACATGCGGCCACAAAAAGGACATTGTATAAAATATACATATACACATACATACGGAAAAACTGCCCTGTTTTTCTGAATTAAAAAAATAAATAAATCTTATATCCGTGAAGCATGCCATATTGGTTCAACTAATCCTGGAGAAACACCGCAATGTCCAGCAGATCAGAATGGGCTTTCCGTCTAAACAACCGCAAAGTCCTGAGGTGCCTGCGCAAAGTCGACAAACTAATAACCATACCATCTACATTACTTAAAGACACAAGTATCTCCCAATGTTTCAAACCAAAACCAAAATAAAACTGGATCAAACTAAACAGGCGGGACATTTTTGCTTCCATGAAATCGAGCTCTTTTTTTTTTCTCAGTTTTTTTTTTCTCAAGTGAATGCATTACGCTTCCTTACATACATATACATATATATACAACATATATATGAAACAGGTGAAACAGGCCTTTGAAAAACCTTGCGGTAAACGGTATATTGTAAAATATATTCTGAAAACGTTCATCAAACACCAATACCATCCACCTGCAGAGACCTGACAGTTACAGACGTACGCATGCAGTACCAGTTTACCGCGTCCATAAACCGCTTTAATAAATTTGCTTTAAAATAAAAGCTCTTAAATAAAGGATCTGATCTGCAGCATAACATAAATGATACGGTATCATACTACAGTTGTTGGCAGCTATGGACAAATAAAGTTGAATTTGAAATGCCCTCATCGTAATGCCTATTGTAATCTCTTTTGTATCCAGTCTACATGTATTTACATAACATGTTTGAATTAGATGCTCCTAGTACTATAACTTACCTATAATGACATTATAGGTAAGTTAGTTGTACTCAATAAATACACATAATAATGTTAATAAGCATACTATAAGGGCCTTTTTATTTTATTTTTTTATATTAACTAACGCTTATCAAGGGCCTTATTACCTATTAACTAATGCTTATTACAAGGACCTTCAAATAAAGCGCTTCCATGCCCTTTTTTTCTCTCTCTCTCTCTCTCTCTCTCTCTCTCTCTCTCACACACTCTCTCTGTCTCTTGACAGGTTGACGGTGGAAGAGCACATCTACTTCTACGCCCGGCTCAAGGGTCGCAGTCGGGCGGAGGTGGACGCCGAGATGGACCAGATGATTGAGGACGTGGGCCTACCACACAAGCGCAAGGATCTGGCCAAGAACTTGTCAGGTTTGTCACACATGCACATGCGTGCACACACACACGCCCGTTGCATGCATATCACCCCGATATCACATGGGTCATTTTTTTGTATGAAATGGACGTGGTAAAACTCTCTCTCCTGCCTGTCTGTGCGTGTGTGTGTGTGTGTGTGTGTGTGTGTGTGTGTGTGTGTGTGTGTGTGTGTGTGGAGGATGTAATTCACTGTCTGTGGGGGCCGCGAGCGGGGGGGCGCTCCACACTTGATAAATCGTTGTCCGTCATGGGTTGCTTATGAGGGGGGAAAGCACTGAAATATGACATCCAAGGTTAATCCGCGCTGACATTCCCACCATATTAGCGCGACATTGGGTGCATTCTGATTAGCAGCAGCGGCAGCAGCCCTGGCTAACCGCTGGCTGCCGCAGGTGTGTATGTGTGGGTGGGGGGGGGGCTCGTATAGGTATTTATAGTGCCTGACGTCAGTTATTTCGACCATGTAGAGGCACATTAGTGACACGTTATCTGAACCCTTTTTTTCCGCTTATCGATGTGGATGTGCTGTATATTCGTGTGTGTGTGTGTGTGTTCCTACTGTTGGTGTGTCTGTGTACCCAGTTAGTTATCTGTTTGTCTGGATCCATCCCTCTATCCAAAAAGCTGGATCTTTTGCCTAGCTATTTACTGCAATCAGCCTTCATGGGACATGAGGACAACACCCAGTGCGTTTCAGTAATACCACTATTTGTCCCCCCCACCTTCAAAAATTGTGTTCTAGGAGGAATGCAGAGGAAACTGTCGGTGGCCATCGCATTCGTCGGCGGCTCCAAAGTCGTCATCTTGGACGAGCCCACAGCGGGGGTGGACCCATACGCACGCCGCGGGATCTGGGAGCTGCTTTTAAAGTACAAACAAGGTAAAGTTACTGAGCGGTACGGAAGCAACGCTCTGCTGGAGGCTTCGAAGGCCGACCCTCTCATCTGTCTATCTCACAGCGTTATTCAATCATTTTCCGACGACCAAAACTTTTCAAACAGCTGACCAGATCGGTGGCAAACTTTTTAACCAGCACGGACGGAGAAAAATAATAAATGTATACAGGGCCTAAAATAAATAAATAATGTTTTGTTTAACGCTGATAAAAAAGTTCTGAAAAACGATTGTCGAAATGTATTTTGTGATCATTAATTATCGGCTCTTAGGCATGTTTTTATTTCATTTTATTTTTGTTGGCCCTCTTGCACTTTGTATTGCACCAATGTGGCTGTAAACAAGACTCAGACGTTATAATAACATATTCTACCAGCAGATGTCTAAATGTTTAATGTGCATTGAGCAGCTTTCCGCCCTCCCATTGTCATTAGCCACGCGCTCTCTAATCAAGGTTTTCCCTCCAATGGGGAGATTAGTCTTTTGTAATGAGGACACCCACCCACGAGGCTGCTTGAAAGACCACTTTTCTATGGGCTTGCCTTTAACACCATGCCGTTTTTTTGTTGTCTTTGAACCGAATCAAGAAAGGTGACTTTTCTTTTTAAACGTTTGTTAAATCAGTAATTTCTTAATAAATGACTTAAAACCCGAATGTTGTGAAACAAATTTAACAAAGCAGATAAAACTTATGAAAGAAATGTCTATATATTGGCATGCAGTGAATGCCAATAAAATCATTTGACATAGTGTTAAAACAATTAGGGGTATTAGGTAATTGAATAGTGTAAATAGTCTGCCGTAGTATAATTGAACGGTATTGTAGCTATAGCCCAGGAATGGAAGCAGCACTGAATACTCAGCACTGAATACTACACTGAATAATAGTGGATTAGACACACACTGACAGCTATGGGCTGGTCACAGACAGGCTTCTTCTTTCAAAACGCTTAAGCGATTACTTCTCAAGGTGCTTGACCTCATCAGAAACAGCATCGGGACAGCGTTCAGCCACACGTCCCGGGGCGTCTTCTCTCTGGCAGACACAGTTTAAATGTTTCTTATGGAAATGAAGCATGATATTGCCACATTTACATACAAGGCTTTCCAAGAGGGCGTCAATATTATTCATGCTGTCAGTGTAGTGGTACGAGGGGTTTTAAAGGGGAACCCTACACCAACACCACTTGCATTGGATGACTCCCTCCCGAGGTTTCACATGGCATTGCATGCATAACCTCTTATCCTCTATCACCTGCTGATGAGGGGTTAATGCGACACACCGGGCCTCCGCTTATTGAGACTGAATTGAAGGGCGTTTACAGGGCAGCCGACAGCTCGACCCCAGAAGAAGTACTTTGTTTAACCGAATAGGCTATTGTTTACCCCCAAAACAGCTGCAGTGACTGAGAATTGGATGGAAAACAGTTTTTCTGTAATTGTTGTAATTCATTTGTTAAAGATTACCAAATACTAAGCTATCCAAACCTCTGTTGTCTTTTCATTTAGGTTTTTAATCTATCTTTGATATCAAATAAGCTTGATTTAAATTTGTTTATTGAAAGGGTTTAATAAACCTTAATGACCAAATTATGAATATGTGATTTGATCACATTTTTTGATGACGTGAATAATATTATTAGCGCTACTTTCTTTACAAATAATCGACAATAAATTACTTCAAATGTTAAATTGCCTACCCTTAACTTTGGTAATTAACTAACCCTAAACATATTTAGTACATATTATAATACATTTTTACTTTAATACTTTTTTTTTGCACAACACTAATAATAATCTGTCACTGTCTCTGAAGCACTTTTTTTATTTTATTTGGTTGATATTTCATCGCAAAGCTGGGGCACATAATATCAATCGATGCTTGACAACAGCTGTCAAACTCATAACAGCAGCCAGTACAGCACGCTCTGTACTGGGGGCGGCGGGGGGGGGGGGGGGGGGGGGGGGGGGGGGCCGCGGGGGGGGGGGGCGGTGGGGGGGTGGCGGCCTGGCGGGG
>JAOPJI010000054.1:589909-599935 GCA_027122695.1 Merluccius productus | reverse complement strand
TGTGTGTGTGTGTGTGTGTGTGTGTGTGTGTGTGTGTGTGTGTGTGTGTGTGTGTGTGTGTGTGTATGTATGTATGTGTCTTGGCATGCTGGCACCCTCAAGGCCTGCTGGTTCTAAAAAAAAAAACTGAACGGTGGTACACCTGAGTTCCCCTGTGCAGAGGATTACCTCACCCATCTGTGATGTCTAGCATCGTAATCCAGTTAGGACTCTCGGGGCTCTGAAAGCAAGGTGGTCTTGACGTGCGTGTCTGTATTTAGGAATGGAACCACCTGAATGTGGTTGAGGTGTCATTTTCGTTTTAAGCAAGGCGTGCCAGTGTGTTGAGAGATTGTAAAAAAAATAAAAAATAAAAATGTCTGAAACTGAAACCCGAAAGGTGCTTGAGGAAACGTGATGTGTTCATTCTCCAGATTTTTCTCAAAGTGGCAGAGGAGACTGGAGTGGATGTGGAAATACCAGGTAAAACAACTCATGTTATACGTTACGGCAACTTTTCAGTTGGTGGATTTTCGTCTTCTAAAAGTATATGCTTTTGCTGAAACAAATGCATGTTTCCAATCAATTTAATTTAATTTGCTAAATATAATATATTTAGCTTATATTTATAACAATAAAGTAACAATAAAGTAGGCCTATATGTCCTCATGCAGCAAAAAATGAACAGAATCACAGGTCAAATGGCATCGGCACCATCCAGAAAGATTCAGAAAAAGCCCCTGGAGCCAATGGCAAGTATAAAATATCCATATTGGTATCCTTATTATTATTTAAGGGGAATTTCACTTCATTGGGTCATTTTCACACCTACCTGGGCTTTTGTGTGCAACCCAGACAGTTTTCATGTTGCTTGCTTCAATATTTAGATAGTTGATACCCATGTGAGCAAACCCCTCCATCCAATAGAAGCCACTCAACATCAAACTCCATGTTAGACTCATTGTAAACACGTCCCTGCTTCTCTTGACTGATATTATCCTTCTAACAAATGTGTTCCATAAGCCTTCATTTTTCAATTAGTTCACATAGAAGTTTCCATTTTTGTTCTTCTTCGATTTCGTTTCGTGGCAAAACTCGAGAAGAAGCTAAACCAAACATTGTTAACATCGGACAAATGTCTGCTAGCGTTTGTTTAATGCGATATTGGTGTAATAATTGGTTGCATTGTACCCGGTTGTTATAATGCCCCCGTTAAACTTGCCTTGAAAGCACATTTTCACAGTTTTCCACTGAATGTAACTTTGTGCAAGACAAGGCTGGATGTAATCAACGTAACAGCCGAAGAAGTTTGCAAACGAGGACTAAGGGTATGTAGTAGTATGTGCTAGTAGTAATACAACACTATTTCTACGACCAACCTAATGTTATTGTCTGCTAGTATGCCTAGCCGTGCAGTGGTATGCATCCTCAAGTTCGAACCTAAACTGCCTGGGTCTACTTCCTGTATTTGTAAAGGAATGCAACAAAACAGCGTAACATATTAACACGATTAAATAACACATCGAAAAATGAAGGCAGACACATTCATTAGAAGGGCAATGTCAGTCAAGAGAAGCAGGGACGTGTTTACAACGAGTCTAACATGGAGTTTGATGTTGAGTGGCTTCTATTGGATGGGGGGGTTTGCTCACATGGGTATCAAATATCTAAATATTGAAGCTAGCAAACTGAAAACTTTCTGGAGTGCACACAAAAGCCTGGGAGTGAAAATGATCCGTTAGGAAGTGAAATCCCCCTTTACATGCAAAATGTCCTACACTTTGACCGCTATGTTTTAATAATCAACCTTTGCCTTTTTTTCTTATGCAGATTTAAAGGAACATACCACCAATAAAGTTGAGGGTATGTATTTTTTAAAGGTTTTGTGTTATATAATTTTTAGAATGAGCTTGTTCTTTCACTTTTTAAGTGGTTAATGTTAACCTTTTTGTCTTGCTTATGTGAAGGACAGCATTTATAGGAGAGTTTCAGGGTTAGTCCTTTGGTTAATCAATTTTGATTGAATTCCACTCAGAAGTGTACACTTCACATATCGTACCTTACTGAAATTAATAAAATTTTACATCATGATCTTGTGCAGAAAACATTTCAAATGAGTTCTGAGAATAGCCCTTATGAAGGAACTTTAACACCCTGTCACAACATCAGTTTCCTTCTCAGTCAGAAACGGCCTTTACCCTTAAAAGTTTTCATGAAAACAAAACTTATTTTCCTTCTTACGCCGTCGACGCCTTTGGCCGTACAATCAACCAGAAGACACGGCAGAAACCTTTCCTTCCGTTCCCGTTACAGCTCACGCATGCCTCAATTTATTGTATTAATGCAAGTGCAGATAACGTATTACGTCTGAAGGTGAGAAGCCATCGCACACCGGAACGCCGCGTCTCAGCTCCTTCTGCCCCCTGTTTTTAACCCATGCGTGTATGACAGACGACACTAACCCCCCCATCTCATCCCGCAGATTTAAAACGGCCCGGTGGTCTGGACGGCAAGGGTTCGGCGGTGATCAGTGGCTGGGAGCTCATCAGGAGGCAGTTCCTGGCGCTGTTCGTCAAGCGTTTCCACCATGCGCGCCGCAGCCGCAAGGGACTCATTGCGCAGGTAATGGCCTCTGACAGGGTTCTGTCACCATGAGGGATCGTGAACGACGCAAGGCTCGCCAAAATGCTAGCGGGGGGGGGGGGGGGGGAAAAAGGAAAAAAAGAGGGGATGGGGATGAATTAGATTTGTGTTTCGCTTTTCGCCCTTCGGTTTCATCATGGGCCGTGATAACATGTCACAATGGGAAATGGTGTCGCTATCGGCGTATTACCATGTATAGTGTGTGCGACATAGCATGTCGCTGCGATTATGTCCAGGGTACGGGAGTCAAATTCCTGCCATAAAGTGTGTGCATCTGTGAGATAATTGTCCTGTTGTGCGTGTGTGTTTTTATGTGTTGTAGTTGTGTTGCTATAGTTCCCCGTCAAGTGCCATATGTACTTGTAGAATGACAACCATCTTTTCTATATATGTCAAATTTAGATCCATATGGTATGTGTGCAAATGAGATCCATTACCACAATGTTGATTATGCAACGACAAACATGTTCTGCCTATTCACTAGTACACCTACAACACTGTAATACACATTCAACAATCTTGTTATACATTTACAAAACATAATTTACATTTTACAGATGTCCAAACTTTATGGCATGAATTTGACTCCATACAGGGTCCCTTGCTTGTGATTCTGCACAGGTTGAAAACTTCCTGGCGTGCGGCAGACATTTGGCACGTGTAATTGTCAGTTGAAGTGACGTCAAGCCTTTTTCAGTGTATGCTAATGATGCGTTTTCATTAGCTGTGTATTGAAAGTGATCACGTAACAATTACAATGGCAGATTGCTATTAGCCTATTAAGTGTACGTCCGAATTATTTTGTTGCTCATAAACATTTTAATTAGAACGGTCCAAACCAATCACCGCAATTCATTTAAACAAGTCCAAATCAATATCTCAACACGCATTTTCCAAGGTGCCTTGCGTTTTTATTTCATTTATTCTCGTGTTTTTTGTGGCAGGATTTCAGACTTAATTGGTTGTTAATTGGCACTTACACATCTGCGTTGCTTGTGCGTAGGTAAATATAATGAGAATCAGTCAGTATTGACAAATGACAGATTACGCTTTGATTGTATTAGAACTGTTTTGAAAAGGGCTGACCTTTCCTGTTCTGTGTGGGTGTGTGTGTATGGGTGTGTGTGTACAGGTTATTGTGTGCATATTTGTATGTGTGCTTGCATTTGCATGCATCCGTATGTGTGTGTTTGTGTTTGTGGATCTGCTGGTGTATAACCGTATCTTCAGTCCTGACAAAGGGCAGGCATTATTTAAATTACATGTATTTGAAATACGTATTTTATTACATTTGGGGTATTTTGTAACTTGTATTTGATCCGAGTGAAAAAAACTAGATGTAATTTCTATCCAGATACGTTTGGCCATAGTATTTTTGTATTTGATACATAACATAACCTGCTGCTGAGACATACAACAGCTCATGCTTGATTACCTCAGTGACAGTGAGATAATGATAGTTAATGGCAACTTACTTTATGTAGTTTAAAATGTAAATTACAAATATTTTAATTCAATACTTTTGCTCACAAAATTAATTAGTATTATTTTTTGATACATTTAGTGTGGATGTATTTGTATTTTGTATCTAGATACATTTCAATGTATGTTTGCCCCTCTCTGACAAAGGCCTACCTTTATCGTGTCAACTGCTTATTGTGGGCCAACATAATGTGGTGGTGGGGGAGCGTTTTCAACCACTAAGGATCAGAAGACTGATCTTCCTGGAAAAAATGTTTTGTCTTTTGTCGCGATGGTCACCATGTCAGATTAGGTAATCATAATGCCATAAATGATTGCTGTCTTGGCCAGGAGACTGGCAACACAAGTTATGACCCCCACCAATTATCGTATGCTGCCTTTCACGACCTTGCGCGCTTTCATCGGTCGGCGGGTGAAGAAATTGTCCATCATGGCTCCAGAAGGGCTATGTGTGATGCTGGCGGTCTTGTGTTCCAAAAATAAAAGAAAGTTCCTGTTCCTGGGTGTCAAGAAGTGGACAGTATGAGCTGTCGATCCTTCAAAAAGAGCTTACATTTAAATGTAGGGCATTTGGATGTTTTTGTCAGCAAGGATTTCAATAAAACAAGTTTCTAAGTGCACCATAATTGCTAGGTTGCGCTATATGGCCAAGTACTATTTAATTGCCAGGATGCAAAAACAATAAGTAGGAGTTGTTAAGATACTTGACGTAATTTGAGGTAACGAATGTGTTAACATGTCAAAAACATTAAATGTAGCTAGCTACCAGGTTCACTGTATGTAAACACATTATGTGCACCAGAGAGCACTCTGTCATCCTATTGGTCCGCGTAAAGGAACATGTTGTAGGAGTTAAGTTGATCTAGGCAGGAAAATACAAAACATGCTAGACTTTTCGCCGTGTTATTGTGGGTCGTCCCAGACGTCACTTCGCTGTTATTCGATTATGTCACACTGCATGGGGTCAAGACGCCCATTCGTCGTTCCCAACCTTCATATTCGGGCCCGACTTTTGAAATGTGTCTAAATACACAAGGTTGTAACACGTCTTACCTGCTAGGACCTTCCCATCCAACAAGCTTACCCAGTCCTTCTTTTTTAAAGGCAGAGCTCTCACAGATATATACCATTTAGCCATTTAGAAAATGCTTTTTTAATCCAATGTGACTTCCAGTTCCAGTTCATTTTTAGAAACATGTTATTAAGGAGCAGGTAGGACATTGGGGATCAAACTACAATGTTTTTTGTCAGACAATTACTTTTTTGCACAATGTCCCTGAGATCCTATGCACAGTTGATGGGACAGTTGACGCTCAGTTCACTCACTCACTCTGTATGTTAGAAAACATATTGGTCCGCTAACCAAGGTTACGGTAACGCAAACACATATATGAGTAGAAAATGTACATTGTATCATTATAATGAGAGATAGAGAGAGAGAGAGAGAGAGGTGTCTCTTCAGCCTCATCCCTGTGTATTTTATCTTTCTTCCCAACGTGCTTTCATTCCTGCTGCCGCTGTGCGTTAAATGTAGAATTTTACAATTGCAGCAGTCGGCGAATTTGCACAGCCCCTGGAAAATTGCATGCCCCGCAATTAATCAAGTGTAGGCAAAACTGCCCCCAGCACACACAAACACACACACACACACACACACACCCTATCCTCTCCTGCAGTGATTAGGAATGAAAGATATTTTTCGTGTGCATTCTGTTGCCTGACCTTTTCTATTGTCCCTTTTTGTCAGCTCTGACAACGAAACGAAGGACGTTTATTTGATGGAGAAAAGGGGGGAGTGCGTGTCTGTGTGGGGTGGTGAGGGGTGGTGGTGAAGTTTTGAGGGTTAGTGTGTGTGTGTGTGTGTGTGAGTGTGTGAGAGAGAGAGTGAGAGATAATGGTGGTTGGATTAGACCTCAGGGTCAAAATAAATTAA
The DNA here is from genome assembly GCA_027122695.1 of Merluccius productus. Taxonomy (NCBI): domain Eukaryota; kingdom Metazoa; phylum Chordata; class Actinopteri; order Gadiformes; family Merlucciidae; genus Merluccius; species Merluccius productus. Next base: position 593,898 of record JAOPJI010000054.1, on the reverse strand, counting down.
TAAATGAATAGAATGAGAAAATAGGGAGAAATTAATTATGGTTGAGTGGCTGGATGTGGAGGGGGGGGAGCAGGCATTTTGGAAGTGTTTAATCAAACTCATAATGCATGCGCAACAGACAAACAACACGTTGCCAGTGTGCATATTAATATGCGCGTGTGCATGCTTGGCTGCATCGGTCTGTTTATTGCACACATCAGTGAAGAGGGCAGAAACGATGTCATCGATCTTGGGTTGAACTGGGTGTGGCCACGCCCCCCGTTCTGCTGTTCCGCATTGTATATGCACACACACACAAACACACACACACACGCACGCACGCATGTGCCAATAATATGATGAATAGTAATGAGATGAGCGTGCCTGAGCCAGTTCATGTAAAGTTGAAAATGGGGCTATATTAGATTGTGGCTGTATATCGTTAAAGCAGGGGAAAATAAAACACATCATAATAACACAACTTGCAGCCCCCTCGCGGTAGCCTACGCGCTAGTGAAACTTTTTTATTCTGACGTTGGCTGCAAACCTTCCAATAAAACAGCATTGTGTCCCAAAAGGTCGAAATGGACTGTCAAATTAAACCGGGGGGGGGGGGGTGTCCTCGCAGATGAACTACACTGTCGACATTTACCGTATCGAGGAGAAATTGGCGATGGAATTTACGACATGAACACACAAAATCCCCCGGGCCTCTGACTCGGACGCCGATGAAGAGCCTGGTGTGGGGAGACACAGGGATGGGTGTCGGACGACACCCATCAAACTCCCACGTAACTCCCTTACGTGGGAGTTTGAGTTCCTACACGTTTAGGTTCTGGCTAGAGACATTCAGCTAGCCGTCTCATTGTTCTGTGATTGGCCGTGGTTGATGTGAGGTCACCAGACCCATCCATAGTCATCCAATAGTCATCCATCTCATGGCAGATGGGAAGTAATGTTTGCAAGATGAATGGAATGTGTTTGTCCACATATTTGAAGTGTAGTTTGTGTTTTTGATGATCTCTTGGCTGTGTTTTGCTTTTTGGTCAGATTTACGTTCAAGTATCTCCTACATTATTTTTACTACTGGACCAGTAGTAATTATACCAGTAGTACTGGTACAACTATCATTCAGTGGCGTTTTATTCTGCTACAGTCTATGCTAGAAGATTGTGGAATACATTCTGTTGCACTTCAAACGCGTCCTATGCTTTTTTCCTCCTGGAGTTTGGACATTTACATTTTCCCCCTTTATCTCCCCAGGTGGTCCTGCCGGCCGTCTTCGTCTGCCTCTGCCTCATCTTCTCGCTGATCACCCCGTCGTTCTCAGAGTACCCCAGGCTGGAGCTCCAGCCCTGGATGTACGGACCGCAAACCACATTCTACAGGTAACACACTGAGGTGGTTGTAGGGTTGTTAGTGGTGCAGCGCGCTTCAAAATGTGTTATTACACAGCATTGTTGAATATTCAAATCTGCTTGGTCCAGTCTGTTATTTCTGAATAGCAGACTGCTGCTGTGAATAGAAAACTGTTGCTATGGCCGCTATTACCAACTGTAGAATCTATGGACTATTATTTTATTTAGAGGAAGCAATAAAATATTTTTTGTTATTTTATGTCAACTTATTGATTTCTTTAGTAAATAGCCGTGTGATAAGCGGGATGCTGTACAGCGAGCTGGTCATTATTGTGAAATAAACCCCTTCAGAGTTATGCAGGACCCCGACATAACATTATCCCTCAGTGTTGGACGCGTGGCACAAAGGATCATGGGACAGCTCACGTTGGTGCATGTAAAAAAGTGGCACATGGGCATGCTGTGCGGAATGTGATATGCAACCCAATTGGACAAAAGACATAAGACATTATTTACTGCGCTAAGCACTGGCGGTTTCGGGAATTGGATAGACTTTTCCTGGTTCAAAGCACTTCCACCGGCAACGTTGTAGACTCCCACAAGCAGCAGCTAGAGAGGGCCAAATCCTTGCCAGGGCTGCTGTCACCACCAGGTACTGGCGAACAAGTTGGTTTTGCTGCACAAAAATGCATGAAAAAAAATGTAAGAAAGAAAAAGGGAAAATGCAAAAATAAAGCCCATGAGCCTGTTTTCTTTTTTGGCTGAAGTTTATGTCCATGTTCATATGTGCTAGCATTACAATCTGTAATTGTAATATGGACATTGCATTTGGACAGTGGGTCATGCTCCCCTGTGAGGTGTAATCATTCACGTTAGTGTAACCCACTGCGATTCTAGTTGCTCTCATATGGTTCCAAGTCCCAGCTGAAGTTAACTGCTCAGTGTGCAGGTTTTCTCACCATCACATGACGAGTGCGGTGGTAGGATCGTCACGTTGGCACTTCTGGGTACATTCGTTTGTACTTATAGATGACTGTGTTGTGTGTTCTCACAACCAGCTGTGGTGTTCAGATGTCAAATAGGGAGGGAATACACAGCTTTGTTGTCATGCGGCTCAAAGTGACTTACAGGCTCAAAATAATAATGCACTTCTTAAAAAAATTATACAATTCCGTGTCTGATAGGCCTATCTGCCAGCCAACCAAACCATTAAAGTATAATAGCACCGAGGTATTCATCTTTATTTCTATTTTTTATAAAAATTTTTACACTACTACCGCGATTGCTTTCCCAACCATCCAGGTTTGTCTCCCTCTCCCGTCGGCTCTTTGAAGAAATCTGCTTTGAAGATGTCAAGCTGTAATTTATTAACGCTGCGTGACTGCTTCATCCCAGTCTCACCGGTATCTCTCGGCGAGAGTCGAGATGCTACCGCACGTCTGCTCCTACATTTGTGGCGGTACCATCTATCTGTATAAACACCCAGTATAAAGAAGTACGGAGAGAAAAGAGCTCTTCTCATCAAGAAAATAAATTTCCGTTGTTGTGTTTTGAATACCTGTAACAAATAAAAATACAAAAAAGAATAATTCAAAAGAACTGAAACATACGGAAGCACTGAAAGGCAACGTTAAAAAAAGTTGACATTTTTCTAAGTAGGCCGACAACTGTCATTCGGACAACTTTTTTTGTTGAGGAATTCATTGTGGTGAAGCAGCACAATTCCTTAGGTGGCTGAAGTGGGTCTCCATTCGGGTTCTGTGAGATTCAAGATAACGTACAGAAGCCCCCTGAGACGGTATGGTGAACACCTCTGCATCATACAAATCACCTGGTCTGGATCAAAAGTATCCCGTATATATTCAAACAGCCTATGGGTGTGTCGATTGTCGGTGAGGCCCATAGACTGTGTGAGGGGCATTATTTCTATGGTTGTATGTCTCCTTTTGCCAAGCTGAGGCAGGAGTGATCTGTTTACGTGATATAGACGTGATATTTATATAGCAGTCGGTCTTTAGAGAGCTTTTTCCTAATTGTGGACCTTAGAACAGCCTTTGCTGAATTGAACAAAAATCTAATATATTATTTTAAAAATAACACAAAAAGGATAAATATCAGCACGTCTTTGTAGATGTGTGGTTATAGCAAGAAGGGTGTGGATGACTTGTATGCTAATCAAATTATCAAACACACACACACACTCTAATTGTGTCATGTGTAATTAAGTAATTGTGTCTATTTATTAATTGGCATCCATATACCCAGCACATCACACACATCCATGTAACCCCTTCGATCATCTAACCAAACTTTCGCACAGTGCAAAACTCTGTATATTAACCACTAATGTATCAGTGCACTGCGAGTATCCCAATTCCGGCTACCACAGACTGATATTTGCCTCTCCTCTCCTTGTCATTGGTTAGGAATCTATATCCTACAGGGTTGTCATTGGTTATGAAGCTATGTCCTACAAGGTTGTCATTGGTTATGAAGCTATGTCCTATAGGGTTGTCATTGGTTATGAAGCTATGTCCTACAGGGTTGTCATTGGTTATGAAGCTATGTCCTATAGGGTTGTCATTGGTTATGAAGCTATGTCCTATAGGGTTGTCATTGGTTATGAAGCTATGTCCTACAGGGTTGTCATTG
>JAOPJI010000054.1:570570-581855 GCA_027122695.1 Merluccius productus | reverse complement strand
GACATAGTCACATACCCCTTCTCAATGTGTCTGGCTTGTGAACTCATTATGTCACAGGAACAAGCTCAGGTGAGCGTAACCAGCATGCATGTTAGGAACGTGCTTATTTAGTTGTTATAAGTATACTGTGCACACTGCAGACAACCCCCTTGTAGGTAGCTATGAAATAAATAACAAAAAGTAGTGAGTCTTCCATGCATTCCTCTCCTATCTAAAGGCACTCCATATGTAGTCTGGCTTGTAGGTTGTTGGTATAAGCCCATCCAAGCTTGCCATTAACTGCAATAGTATCCCAATAGCAGGCTCTGGGCGGGCTTATACCGTCGCTGCATCCTGGGCTTAGCGCCGCCCAAGACGATTATGATTGTTTAAAGAAATACAAACAAGACAGAGCGTTCTTTCCCCCCTATACCAGAAGGATAGTGAGCAGAGTCAGACCTTTCTCCAGCGCTGGCACAGCGCTAAAACGAAGTGTGGAGATAGGGCTGGCTATGCGAGACTACTCCATATGTAAAACAAATCAGTGGGTAGCTCGGCTACAAAACACACCCACATCACATCCATCCACAGTCTGCTAATGCCCTGTCGGGTATTTAAAGTATTAAAAATGTATTTAAAGTATTAAAAAGTACTAAATTCAGAAATGTCGATTTAAGGTCTTAAAAGTCTTAAATATCACTTGCATATGTCTTAAGTATTGTTTGCGACTGTCAGGAGAGGAAGATTAATAAACCTCAAACCAATAAATGTCAAACTTCTATGTATTTTATGTGAAATAGATATTTATTTGCCTCCCATGGTGTGCACGGGCTGTGTTGACTACTGCTCTGGCGTGACACACTTATCTCCACAGACAAGACTGTGGAGATAAACCGCATTAGAACAAATAAACAAATAACAATACAAATAAATGTGTATACTATTAAAACAATTCCAGGTGCAGGACTGTCATTTACCTATACGCCGTTGGGCTGTGAAATCGGTATTGATTTGTGTTCTAAGTAGTATTAAAAAGGTATTAAAAATCTTATATTGAAACCTGCAGATACCCTGCCTGTTGACCGTATAGGCGCTCCCCCACCACCACCACCACCACCACCAACATCACCACTACCACCATCACACCCACCACCATCACCATCACCACCTCCACCACCATCACCATCACCATCACACCCACCACTACCAACATCACCATCACCACCATCACCATCACACCCACCACCATCACCATCACCACCATCACCATCACCACCACCATCACACCTACCACCACCACCACCATCACCACCATCACCACACCCACCACCATACCCACCACCTGCACCATCACCACCACCACCACCAGCACCATCACCACCATCACCATCACACCCACCACCCCCACCATCACCATCACCACCACCACTATCATCACCACCATCATACCCACCACCAGCCCCACCATCACACCCACCACCAGCACCATCACCACACCCACCACCACCACCAACATCACCACACCCACGACCACCATCACCACACCCACCACCACCACCACCACCACCACCATACCCACCACCAGCACCATCACCACCACCACCACCACCATCACACCCACCACCACCACCATCACACCCACCACCACCAACATCACCACTACCACCATCACACCCACCACCACCAACATCACCATCACCACCATCACCATCACACCCACCACCACCAACATCAGCACCACCACCACCACCACTATCATCACCACCATCATACCCACCACCAGCACCACCATCATACCCAGCACCATCACCACACCCACCACCACCACCACACTGTCAAAGGCGAGTTTTGACAGCGCCTGTCAAGGTGCTCTCTCCTCTCTTGCCTGTTGAGAGAGAGACAAAGAGAGAGCGAGAGAGAGCGAGAGAGAGAGAGCGAGAGAGAGAGAGAGAGAGAGAGATTCCCCCAACTAGTCGCCGCCAGGGTGCTTGTCAACACCGCCATTTGTCTCACCATCTTCCTTATTTCTCCCTTCATCTCTTTTGTTTCTGTCATTCTTCTTCTGTCTTCCCCCACCTCCACAACCCTCATCCCTTCGTTGGATTTATTTTGTCGATTGGCTGTTGTCGTTTTGGCTGTTAGTACACAAGTAGTACATTAGGTATTACCAGTATTACACTGTGTTTAGAAATGTTGGCCTCTAAACTTCTTTCTTATCATCAAATTTGGCCTTTTACCTTTGGGTTTGACTGCCTGCGGCACACTGGTGTAGTGTATTACTAGGTGAAATAGTCAATCACCTGCAAAAGTACCCTTTAGAAAAACTGAAAGCTACGTTGTTTTCATTCGAGGTCATGCGGCAGAAACAATACATTCTGGGTCATGGTAAGGGAACGACACTGCAGAATAGGTTATCGCATTCCCATAAAAAATGATATTTCTCAAAACGGACGTTTTTTATTCATTTTTTTCATTTGCCGTTCCTTTGCTCGGAAAAAAAAATTCCAGCAAGGACATTGCATATGATGTGGACACAAAAGTAAGATGCACTTAAAAACATGTGTGAACCACACATTCATCATCGCTATGGTTACAAGTGCCACATATACCTGTGGACTGTGCAGAGAGGTAGGGGGCATAAATTAATGGAAGACCAAGGCTTTGGACCACCAACAGAGTGCAGAGCAAGCGCGCTGTCGGAAATACATTCCCTTTGACCTGGAAAACATGTCCTGCTGAATAAATCATGACACACACACACACACAGGGAGAGAATACACTGCATACTTCTCTCCCTCTTTTTCTTTTTCTTTATTTTTTACATGTTCTATCCCTCCTCTATCTCCTCCCTATGCCCTTGATAAAGAACAGGGCTAAGAACGAAAAGGGGAGAACGGGAGAGGGAGAGGGAGAACGGGAGAGGGAGATGGAGAGGGAGCTGGATAGAGAGAGGGAGATGGATAGAGAGAGGGAGAGAGAGGGAGAGGGAGGATGTTTCTCCACAGGGGGCCGGTGGTGTGAATCATGGTTTCCATGGAAATGGCATGCAGCCGTAAGCCGGTTATCAATTCGGGAGGTTTTGACTCTCGTTAGCCGGGGATATTTAACCTTCACAGGCGAGCCGCCCGCCGTTCGCGTGGGGGAATTGATAAAGCCACCACGTCCGCGGCGGAGCGATTGATGTCTTTATCATGGGGAGACCGGGCTTACCTATAGACCACCTTCCCCGCACACCGCAGTCTCCTAGCGCGCGTCCTCCATTTGAAAAAAAAAATCATCCAGTGGTACACGACTGTTGTGGTATGTACTGTAGTACAGTAAGCCACTATTTTGTTTCTTGGAGTTTGTGTCGAAAACAAGGGATTTCCAGCCGACAGATGTTATGTGTGAAGCATAATGTGACATAACTCGTACACTCGGTTATACCCCTGTCCGTTAAGTTCACAACAATAAAAACTTTTTAGTCTGCAATATATTTTTCCTTTATTACCTCCAAACTTTCACGTTTGTTAGTTGCGCTACTGCAAAACTTTCATGCTGCCTCACTTTCCCGTTTATTAAAGTAACGCTCCACTAACCCTTCCACCTGAACACAGCTCTCCTCTCTCTGTCGAAAACACTGTTGGTGAGGGAAACAAATAGAGGGCACTTCACCTCTCAGCGAGCCCCTGCCAGCAGGTGTCCAACATGGGGGTACAAAAGAGGCTTGATGTGGGGTGAGGATGGGTGTGTGTGTGTTCTGCAGGTCCAGACCTCGTGAAGGTGCTCTGGCTGCTGACACCTGCTGATTCATATTAGATGTTTAATGACGTGTCCAGAGACACACAGTCAGCACAAAGCAGGCGGAAAGGCTCATGGGATTTTGACTCGAGATGTAGATGACAAAAACATAAAACATTTTATCGACTTTTTTTTTTCTACCTTTTTATGTCCTTTCTCCATTCATTAGAGGCCTTGATTTTACAAGGCATACAACAAATGCAATGAAAATAAAACGGAGGCAGTGGGTACAAGTATTGACTCGCGTCATCCAATTATTTTCTTCCTATATTTTGTCCTGGGGTCACTTGCTGTTTACCTTACGTTGCATTACAGAAGCGATATTCAAACTGAATCTCACTTCAAGTTGTCATCGTGTTCAGTTTATCTGAAATAATTACAGCATCGTGTGATGTACATATTAACGTATATATCTTGTGACTCCCCGTACTCCAGGTACCCAAGATTATTTGCAGGAAGCGTTTGAGACTGAATCATTCACACAAATAAACACGCCAATTTACATCAACACCATTAACCTGATTGGCATGTTCCAAAACCTTGAAGGACCAGCAAAATCTGATCCGTGAATTGATTTTGCATCACAACATAATGTGTGTGTGTGTGTGTGTGTGTGTGTGTAATTATGGAAAGATTGTGCCTCGTCGAGATTACTTTTTTTTTTCCCCCTCTTCTTTGCGCTGTAGATGAAATTTGGATTTGGAAGCACGGTACAAATACTTCCCTTATCATCTCCTCACACCCCGCTTTCTTTCAGTTTGCCAGCTCATTCCCTCGGATTTTGATTACTGCTTAGTTTACATTTTGCTCGTCGCTGTTTGCTTTGCCCCGGCTTTCAGACTACCGCTGTGCGACTCGAGCGCACGCACACGCTAAAACACACGCTAACACACACTACAGAGTGCCAAGCACACAGCAATGCTTCCCAGGTAATCAGAGAGGGAGAGAGAGACACGCACGTAATGAGAAAGAGAGAGAGAGAGAGAGAGACAGGGAGGGATGGGTGGGTAGTGGTTTGATTTCATGTTTAATCTTTTCTTCTTTTTTTGGTCCGTTTTGTTTTAGGAGGGAAATATTTGGAGCAAGGCCAAAGTAATTAAACTCCTGCTGACTGTGTACTTGAGTTGAAAAAGTATGCACAAATGAAGAAGAGTGAAAAATCCCTTTTTTGGTTCCCTGTGCTTTCAAAAATTGCACTTTTTTTGGTTTAGGCGTGTTTGCTAAGACGTGAAGCCAACTTTGCTGTCATTCTGCACATGCTTGCTCATTGAGGTTGAGCTAGCTCATGATTGAGCGAGAGTTGCTACTCGGCACACAGTGACCATGAGGAAAAAAACGTTAACATAGACAACAAAATCCAGTGGAATCTGTTTGACGTCGGATAAATTGATTTGCTTCTTGTTGACGAACGAAAAACACCCAGAATACCGTCTCCCAAGGTTAATATCAGGAAGAAAACAAGACACCGATATTACGTGATACGCTGAGCAGCCTCCAATTACCCAACTACCCAAGTGCCCATGGCCATATCTTAAAATAAACATTGAAAAATATATGAATCAAAAAATGAGGATTCTTGTGATTTTGAAAATGAACGAAAGTCTTTTTCACAGCTGGGTTGAATGACATTGATTCACAGCATAAGCATGCCAGCCAGTCAATTACTTTTCACTGGCTGGTGGTTTTACAAGTGGAATTGACCCCAAGTGGAATTGACTCCTTTGTTGGTCCAAATGCAACTTTCATTTAATTCATGCTATTGTTATTTTTTGTGTGAATGAGTATGAGGAAAATGCAAAAAAAATAAAATAACATAAAGTGATTTATGAATAATTAGCTGTCTAGTATTGTACATGCATCAACAACCACACATTTAACCCAATATCAGATTTGTGTACTTTGGTTTTGTCCTATATTCGAAATACCATACTTATATTTCCCTATACATGACTTAACCATAGTTATTTTGTATTGCATTTCAATTTAAATGGCAGCTATATTATATTGGCAGGTTCATTCATCAATGAACACATCAGCTGATCTGCCATCAGTTGATCAAGAGCAACGTGCTTTTTGGTGCATTTTGGCACCAATCAATTTTTCCAAAGTGACAGCTGATGTTTCTGCTATCTACTCTAATGCCTGTCCTGTATGCAGTCTCATCAACCATGTTCGTTAAACGTATTTGTGTTGTGCAGTGTTTTGTTCTGCAAGCAAGTCTGTTTTTTTTTCTTACTCTATCATTTTCGTAATATTTTTTTAGGTAATACTTTATATTACTTATAATTCACCACTTCTTTGCATTTTAGTTTTTTTTATAGCTACCATTTAGATACTGTTATTATTCTAATAGCTTACTGTGCCTTATTGTACTTATGTGCCTTATGTAAGTTGTGTTGGCTCTGAGAGTAAGAATTTCATCACTGGTAATAATGTTCCATTGTTATCAGGTACAAGAAAATTGAAACCTGAAACACTTCATAGGTGATGTAAATGATTCGGGGGCCGAGCTAAGAACCTGTTTCAGTTTGGAGTCAAACGCCCAACACATTGTCCTGTTTTTATTATTAGTGGCCAACATCCCCAGTGAGACGACCGAAGGAAACAATGGCCTTCCCCTACTCAAATAGCATCTCGGCTAGAGAACTATAAATACATTGCTTACCATCGATGCAATAGACTTCCATTGTTCGAAAACACATTCAAATCAAGCTATCCCCTCCGGGGGGCAACCCCGCTCTGTTCAGCAGAGTCCATTGTTACAATTAAGTCACCGGTTCGACGGTTGCCGAAAGGATCTTTGTCTTCTGTGACAGCCAGGCACAACACACTCGGCACACACACACACACTCACTGGCCTTCCTACATTCAAATCTACCGAATGAATACGGAACCAAAACCAATACGATGAATTATTATCTTTTTTGTTTTGCATGTACCCATTTTTTTTATTTCAGCCTCTTTTCATTGTCTCCCATGCTCAACATGCAAGCACAAGGCGAAATGTGCAGCATCGAAGATGGAGCTCGGCAAGCTCCATCTTTGGTTAGTGTAGCTATGCATTTAGCTTAGGGTCACTCAACGTTTTCTCCGGACAGTCCCCATTACTGGTGGCCTGTCCTCAGCTGGAGATGTCCCCGGAAAAGTCCCTGTTATGATTTTTATATGATTTTTAAAATATACAAATAGATTTTGAAATGGCAAATTCTAGCTTGCTGATGAATATTAATTTTGAGACCGTTGGTAATTAGACGCAACCTCGCTACGCAAGGGTCTATCTGTCAACTTTATACCATACGCAGGCATGACTGATCACTAAACAATAGGCTATCAATACCATAAAGCACGATTCCCTAATCGAGTAGCTGCTTTGGGTTGTTTTTGGCTGGTTTACCAAAGCTTAAAACACATGATAGTAAACCATTGGGCATGTACCGCCCAATCTTTTACTACAGCACTACATTTTCCATGATAAGAGTAGGCAAAATGTAAATGTGTCCCCCTTTTTTATTTCCAAAATCCAAATCAGATATTTTGTGGACTGCCAAACTACAAATGTCCCTGTTTTTCATTTCAGAAATCTGGTCACCTTAGTTTAGCTGGTTGAGCGATGCGGCCCTCGCGTTAGACGCTCGGTTGGCATGCAGGTGGGAAAGGTGCGGGAGCAGTAGTCGGTCATACCGCTGTGTAATCAGCATAATGTCCTCCCAACCCCCGCTTTTTTGCCAAATGAACCGGCACCTCCCCGTCCGCACTACAGCGTCAGTGGGAGCGATGGCGGGAAGTTCCGATCCACACTCCGGTTGAGCAAGACACGCGGTGGAGCGTCGCGTTCTTCCCCTTCTACTTAATTGCGTGTTTGAGGGGCCGCGTATTTATGCGAGAGAAGGAGAAGAAAAAAAACACAGGGGCCGCCTAATTAGGGCTCTTTGACATTAGAGGATGCATCCCAGTGCTCTGGCTGAGGGGTTCTGGATTGCAGGCAGACCAACACGGCCAGGATGAATTATTAGGACTGTTATGATGAGGGTAGAGCCGGTTGTTCACCATGCTGTGAATGGATATTAGCTCGTTTTTTGTTCCACTCCGGTGCAAATTGGCTATGCTTCTGATGTAATATTTCCTTTCCTTCTGTATTTATTTATTTGTCTGTTTCCTCGCTTGTTTGCTGTGTTTTTGTGTTTGTGGGGTTCAGGGAGGTAAATTGGTCCTCCTGTATGTGTACGTTTTGTGATCAGCCTGGTTGTTGTTGCTTATGCTGTTGTGTCAGGTGAGGAGCAACGTTAAGTTCAGGGTATACTGTGTGCAATGTGGACCACATTGGGCTGATTATTCTTGGTTCCCTATCACAGGAACTGCAATCTACTACTTCTGTAAGTCATAGATGTGTGTGGACCCTACTCGCTCCTACTTGCTTACTTGCCACTGGTAGGCTCGGATTGTTAAAGGTGTCTGACAACATTATGGAAAGGATCCCTACAGAGGAATGAAACATTTGTCTTTACCTTTCGCTTGATCCGGTCTGTTTGTTATTGTGTCTAACCAAGTCTCGCCAAGGAGAAGTCTCGCCTTTCCATAATGTTGTCAGACACTTATAATAACAATCTGAGCCTGTCAGTGAAAAAAACGGCACTTTTAGAGGACGTACATTGATGGGGGCTAATGCCCTTTAGTTTTACATTGCTGCCCGTTTCACGGCTGACAGCTGAAGCCCTCTCGCTCAATACTGGACCGATTGCAAAAAATGGCATTCGCATTAGTCCCTGAGACCCAAAATGATTATAAAATAGTGTTGAAAAACCTCAAAGTTATCCTTCAACAGGGTTGGTGTAAAAGAGGAAAACATTGAATGGTGAACATGTGTATATAGAGGGTGTTGCACTCAAACCTTTAGGGACAAACTCTGTCACCTTTTTAATATAAATGGATGTTTATCTAACAGAGTCAAAACTATAAATTAACTTCATAAAAATAAATAGTAGAAGGATAAATAAACTCACTGTGGTAACTAGCTAGTAATATGTTATGGCCACTGTCTTCAATCAAAAACAAAAATGAAGGATTGATTTACTGATTAATTGATTGATGAATCAATGTATGTCTATCATACCATTGACAACCATGTGTTGTCTATTTTTTACAGAGGGTCCAGAACACAACAGACACCCTGATGGATCTAACGGGACGCAACGTGACGGACTTTCTACTCAAGACCTATGAGAACCTGGGCAAAACAAGGTGTGTGTGTTTTCAATCTTCTTAGTCAGATATATACACTGATATAAATATATATATATATATGCATCGTTTTTTTAAATATGAATAAATAATTGACATAACAGCAAATCAAATGGCATTCATTTGAATAAGTAAAATTCATGAACAGACTTTAAATTACTTCAATGGTATTCACTCCTACCAAAAAATAGACTTACAGACATACATTTATTCACGTGCCATTCATTTGAAAAGCGGGACATTGGTAGACGGATGTCTTTTAATTGAACGGTGTATCGGGCATCTGTCCGGATCTGTGGAGGCCGGTGGCGTCTGAGCTGAGGAGAAAAGCTCAGCGTCTTCTGCCCCCCATTGTCCTCAGGGCAGAAGATCCCCGTTTCCCCGTGTTTCATCATCATGTCATCCCTGAATGTTTCCATCACTGCTACCATCACTACTACTACTGCTATTACTAGTAGGACTGGTTTTCATGGACACTACGTCCTCTCTCTCTCTCTCTCGTTCTGTTCTCTTGTTTCGGTGTTTGCGTGTGTGTGTGTGTGTATGTGCGAGAGAGAGAGAGAGAGAGCGAGAGAGACTGACAGGGAGTCAAAGCTGTTTCCATGTGCAAGACACCAATTGTCTGTGTGTGTCCGTGCAGAACTCGCAACAAATGCCCTCGTTGATTCATCTCTACACCACTTGATCCTCTAGATCTCTCTGTCTGTATGTCTGTCTGTCCCCACACCTCACCCACCCCCCCCTCTCCACGCCTCTCCAGATATGGGGGGATTTCAGTCGGTGAATCCAACTCCCAGGCCCGTCTCACCAAGGCAGAGATCCAAACTGCATTTTTGGAGCTTGGAACAATATGGAAGGCATCCCAGGTATGGACACGGATATTTGTAACAACCTGCACAACAGACGGTTGTGGAGCCAAAGCCCAGGCTATTTCCTCTGGCTGCTTTAAGGGACTTGAAGACGTGGTCTTAAATGAAAGCTTCGGTGGATAGAGGCCTCTATGCTGTTGGGGAGTTTGAATCCATCATCCAAACCTGGATCTTTATTAGGTATCACTTTGGAAATACGTATGGCATTAACTGTGGCACAGCTTGGTTATAATGTCATTCATTTGTTTAGGAATTAGGGGGCAGGATATTTCACTCAGGGTGTTTTGACACCAAGCTTAGTTCTGGGTCCCCATTAGGATCATTAGGATCCTGTGTTTGGTTAAAAGCATTAGCTGAACTATTACAGTTGAATTGTCAGGTGTAGTTCTGCAGGATCTGGGCAGCCGGAGGTGTTGGCAGGCCCAGTGTGGCTTTTTAGCCTCCGCAACGCTTTTTTATTTACATCCATTTTTTACTTGTGGTTGAAGGCGACAACGTTATTTGACTTTATTGGAGGACTTCATAGCTCATTAATTTGTTTACAAATAAGTAGCACCAGACAGCCGAGAGCCGATATCCAATATTTTTTATGAAAATTGCGCTCTTCGCTTGAGGCTTGTACTTTAAAGACTTTAATGACATGCACCTTTCCTTATCAGATGGGAAGCGATCAACTTTTACACCCTCCCCCTGGTGCATTTGAGAAAAAAATGAAGACGCATTTCAAATCAGGATGCAACTTTGATCAGTTCTTAGCATACGACAGCAGAAACAGAAGTAAGTTAACCGTACCGCAGTGACCTGCGTCTCTCCACTAAACTCGTAACGAAGCCATATGGAGCGTACACCTTGAGTCAGTATTTTCTGCTGGCCCGGTTCCTGAAAAAACACTTGTTGTGTTGGGTGTCTCGGGTCTTGTGTCTAGACAAGGTCGCCGTGGAAACAACACACCAGCTGGGAACCCGGACAAGAAAATATATGCCTGAAGAAAAAAATGTCCGCCAAAGCTGTTTGCTCACTAAAGCAAATTACAAGATGAGAACAGCAACAACAGTATCGACAAAATGACACAAAAACAAACAATCACACATAATCGGCGTATTGATGGACAGCTTCCAAGGCTTGTTGAAATTTCCCTTCCCGTTGGTGTGTAGTGGGAAGGCAACAGACAGCCAGAGTTGCTGGCAGAGTTGTCTGGAGAAACAGAGCTGTTGTGCATTCGAATCAAACACCGCCCATATGCAAACCCACAGGTTTGCTCTTTGATATTTTTTGTTTAACTTGGAAGCAGGGGTTGAAACTAACTTTTTGGCTTACCAGACAACTGGCGAGTAGATGAAACATTTTACTAGACAAACAGATTTTTTACCAGACAAAAATATTAAATTGCCATTTGTTAGAATTACTTTTTCGTATGTC
>JAOPJI010000054.1:551173-561804 GCA_027122695.1 Merluccius productus | reverse complement strand
TCAACAAACGGAATCGCGATAACGATAATCTAGATTAATGCCAAGATTATCGTGAGGTTAATCTAGATCAAGAAAATTAATCTATGCCCACCTCTAATATATATATATATATATATATATATACATGACCATTTATCTCCACCATTCATTGCTATTCTCTGAGGTCATAGCGAGGCCCTGGGGATCCTGTTGCACATAATTTAAACACATAAACCATATGCACACCCAAAGAAAGCAGAAACCTGTTCTGTTCAGAACCTGTAAGAAACATACATATTTTGACCATCATTCGTCACTTTTTTCTTTCCTTTTTTTCATGAAACATGCTTGGAACATGTTTTTTATTTTTATTTTTGTAATACATATCTTGCTTAATATATAAGACGATACTGGGCTACTTCATTAATTCCAGATGGGGAAATGTGGTCGTATGAATTTCATCTCCCAACAAGGAAACCATTGTCCCTTCTAGTATTCTTTAATCCTCGAGCCCTTAGCCCCTACTTTAGCCCCACAATGCTAATACGTGGACCACCCCGTGGCTCAGGGGCTAACCATCTAATGCTAGCGCCAATAATCCCATGTACCCGACTGCCCTCACAGAGGACCTGCTCAGCTATGTGTGTACCTGATGATCTGGCCTCGCTGGCAGCCCTGATACAAGAGAGAGCAGGGCAGTCGCCATGGTAGCCGACCATGACCAAGTCTGTCTCTCTTTTTTTTTTTCTTCCCTTGACTGTCGCCAGGGTAACGATGACTAGAATGTATTGTCTGTGATTTGTATTTTTTTTAAGTGTGTAGATTCAGGACTTCCAGTGTGTAGATTCCTCATTTCCTGCAGATTTGGATTTACTTCTTAAAGAGGTTGGCTGGAAAAGCTAATGAAAGACAAGACGCTGGTTCTATTCTCTAAAAACACACACACAGTTTGGCATACATGCACACACACAAATACTATATACAGTGCATGTACACCTTCTCTCTTACTCTATCGCTGTCTGAGATTGAGTGAGGATGACTGAATTGAAAACCCTCTCCTGCTGAGGTTGTAGGTATTGCCAATGCGTAATGGCCGCACGTGTTCGCGTGTATATTTATGTTGGAAAATCAATCTCCCTGCGCTCCCAGATTGAACAGTACACACACACACACACACACACACACACACACACACACAGTTGGCAGTTATCTGCAGTGCTGTGCTGTGGCTGAGCCTTGAGAACTCGGTTGAACTATTGTAGGTACTTTTTGGGAAAATAAGTATACTTGTATTACAATTAAAGTGCCAAATTGTGAGAAAGATCCTCACAACAAAAGGTGGATGTTATTTTGACCTTTTTGAAAGATTTGCAATCTGTGTTTTGTACTTTTATTAAAGAAATTCGATATGGTAATGTATTCAAGATTTAACAAGACTGCTTTCGCTTTTTACCAAGTGTGAACACCTCTCACGTTAATGTCTCTGTACCATCATTAGTGCAAAATACAGCATCACCTCAATGTAGATGTCTGGATAAAGGCACGAGGGCAACGGGAGAGATACACCGACAACATAACCTGACAACAGGAAAACGAATCTATACTGAAGTTTCACCCATTCTTCCCTTGTGTATTTTGTTTGGCTAATGTTTCTCTTACTTTCCCTATTCCTCCCTGAAAAAAGATGATCTTCTCTCAAACGCATGCCAACGGGGTCAAGAACTCAATCATTACTGCAACCCTTCCTAAGCCGCTACTGTTTATCTTTTCTCTCTCTCTCCTCCCCCCCACCCCCCAACCCTTGTCACACGACAACACCTCGAGCGAACCGACTCTAACCGCTTTAGCCCCCTAGCGCTTGTTTTTTCTTGCTGTTCCATCATGAGCTCATTAGCATCGTAGCTTGTCCTCTTGCTCTGGCAATTAGCCCGACTGAAATGTTCAAGGTTAGCTCATTAGCCATTTTGTCCCCTTTAACTATCCGCTGTGGCGAGCGACGACACTCGAGAAAATCGGTGGAAATGTGGGGCGACGCCGACCGTGCGTCGTGATTTCATATTTATATGTCCTAATTGTGTCTGCTTGCCGCTGATAAATGCAGCCGCATAGCCATACAAAGTAAGTTATTTAATATGCTAATTATGCCGCATGGCGTCTTTGGAGAGATTAGCACTCGCTGTGAGAGGTGGGTGATGGAGTTAATAAAATATACAGTTTATTAATTGCTAATTGAGCAAATCCGACGAGGACATGTTCAAAGCTGAATTAACATTTATGGAGATGTGTCACGGTGTCAGTTTTACACAACCTTTTTTTTTTTTTTTTTTGTTTACAACCACATGCTATACAATGTTGTGCAATGAAAACATACAAGTCATCTCGTAGTCAAGCTTACAAAGATGGCGTCTTGGGACCATTTAATAATTATCTTTTAATGCGGCTTGACCAGGGAAGGGTTATAGACTTTGGCTAATATTCTGAGTCAAAGTCTGTAAACAAATTGGCCGCAAAAAGAGATTAGTCACACATTAACAAGAAACATAGTGACAAGAGAGAAATGTGTCCGTTTTTCTCGTTGTGGATATTTTAAGTGCATTTTCCAGTATAACATTACATTATTGTAACGCGTAACTAAATACAATGTCTAAATAATACAAAATGTTCTTACATGCCATTGTGTCTATTTAAGCAATTCACATAACTCAGAACATAAAAGCTTTAACCTCTTAAAACGTCAATTGCCGTAACCGAAAAATACTCACAATATGTTGTAATTTCCCTTGTGTGTCTGTCTGTTTGTCCATGTTTTTGTTCTCATGAAATGCGCAGGGCAGCAACCTCGACCAACCTGGTGGTGTCCATCTGCGTCATCTTCGCCATGTCCTTCATCCCCGCCAGCTTCGTCCTCTTCCTCATCCAGGAGAGGGTGAACAAGGCCAAACACCTGCAGTTTGTCAGCGGCGTCAACCCCACCATCTACTGGGTGGCCAACTTTGCCTGGGACATGGTGAGACATGCGTGTGTCCAGTATGAATGCGTCTAATGTTTCAGAGGTCAGTGATCAGTGGATTTTTCTTTTGGATTTTTTCTTTTGTCCAAGCAACTTGCAGGGAATTCAGATACATGTCAATAGCGGCGTTCACAGAGCTGTTGCTCATAGTGCTAATTATGGGTCTGCTACTTTTATGTACCAGGGCACAGGGTTTGTATTTCCAAGAAACGGTACAAAACATTGTGGAGGCATGTGATTTTGAATGAGGATTAGTATCATACAATGATTATTAATAAGATTATCATTATTATATTATTTTTTAAATTCCTTTAAGTCATCATTTATTAATAATGGTGTGACTGTAGGAATTAGGAAACATGGTGGAAAAACAATTGCATTTCACAGTGTTTGTGACTGGCACTTTCTGTGACACCGAAAGGAAATGCCTAAAGATCGTTACGGAGGAGACGGCTCGCCATTTGTTGACACACCCACAGGAGATGAATAAGACGTCTTTTTCCGAAAGAATAAAAGCGAAACCGCCATCCGGCGCCTATGACTTTGACTGCGTATGCGTTTGGAGCTTCACTTATGTGAATTGCACTACAGATTTCATCGCCCTTGCATCACTTTCATTTCCCACACACACACACACACACACACACACACACACACACACACACACACACACACACACACTTGTTCGCGAGTTAAGTAATCTTCCACAATACCCAACTCTTTGGCGACTTTGGCGGATAACACACTGTCGGCGCAGCCAGCTCCAGGTTCAACTCTCATGAGTAATCGATGCCGCCCGATGCAACGTTATCGACCACACTGTGCCCCGCTCTCGGTTCCGCTCACAGGTGTTACTAATGGAAAATGCAGTGTAAATGGTAGCCCATTGGCTAGGGTCACGCCTAATTGCCATTGGCCATTCATTTGGAAAGTGTGGCTGGGGGGCAAAATGGCATTGGGCAGTTTTGTTGTCATGACATTTCAATGCTTTGTAAGAGGATAAAGATATTAATGCACTGTTGTTGTTTTTTTAATGATGTTCACCTGGAGCGCTCTCGACGCACAATTAATTCTTTATCCACGACGGAAAGTTTCATTGGAAATAAAAACAAATTGTGGAATAAATATCTGTGGGGCAAATTAAAACACATTTCACTGAACAACTGCTAATTCTTCTGCGAATGTTTATTTCATTTCATTGTCTTGGTCTTTATGTTGCTGCTGGTAAACACAAGGTGGGGCCCATGAACGAGACGCACGCAAGTGAGATTAATCGACGACGATGTGGCAACAACTTGACAATTTAAATGTAAAAGCTTTCGTCAAAAAGCTGTAACATGGTTCTCCCACTTGTAACAAACCATTAAAATTCTATTAAAAAATATGTTCACTGGTTTTAAAATGGCAAAACCATTATTCACATGCTCAGTGAAATGTGTCGCTGACGGACCGCTTGCACTCTGGAAGAGGATTTGATTGCTCCGTCGCTTTCGCCGAATTAATAGAAAATTGAACGTGGCGATATTGGAGCGCCAATTAAAGTCATCTATAGATTTTATAATTACACATTTTTCTCTTCCGTCTTCAACGGAAACAAAAATGTGAAAGGGGAGAAAAAAACAAACAAATTTGAAGGCAAGCTCAATAGTCATCCATCTCGTCACCTAGGGCCCCGAATCGCAACCAAAAGTAGAAATTAAGAGTCTGGCATGCTCTTGAGAATGACGTGGATAACAATTTAAGTTTCAAATTGGTTTATTTGCTGCTCTTGTTGTTTTTGCTTTGACAGTGCAACTACGCGGTGCCGTGTTTGATCGTGATCCTCATCTTCCTCTGTTTCCAACAAAAGGCCTACGTATCGCCGCCTAACCTGCCTGCTTTGATCCTGCTGCTCTTCATGTACGGGTAAGTGGTTTAATTAGGCGCCAGATATGCTTCTTTTAGCATGACTCTCGGCAGCCTTTGAAGTGTGTGAGAAGTACAAACTGAGGGGTGGAAAAAAATGACTACAAGTTTAAATGGACTGCGTGGAAATGAAAGGTAATGAAAATGACGGGCTCAAATTTGTTTTTTATTACCCCATATTAGATGTAATATTTGTATTTATTAAAAACCAAAACAGAAAACTAAGTTCAATTAGAATGAGCTGGATTCCTTGTATCTTTTAATCATCGTCTTTGATTAACTTCTCTGGATGCAGGTAAGTCAATTACGAATGTGTCAAATTAAAATATTTTTACGAAAACAATTTCCAGATATAGTCCATAAAATCTAATTCGCCCATGAGCACTGTGTTGCTGACAATGTAATTTATGTATTTTTGTTGCTCTACAGTGTATGCTCTATCCTGTTTTCTACTGTGCCCTGTCCATTTTCTACTGTGTACTGTCTGTTTTATACTGTGTACTGTCTATTTAATACAGATAGCCGAAGACAACTTTCCATTTTGTGTAAATAAAATAAAGTTTTCTTATCTTACCGCATCTGAGTCACATTCACACAAACCTTCTTGGCCGCAAAGACAAAACACTTTTGGCATTCAGTGGACTCCTCGCTCCTTTTCTCCCCTCAGTCGGTCTTGAATCTGAGAGTGAAAAAGCGTTCCCCGCTGTTCCCCGCAGGTGGTCCATCACCCCCATGATGTACCCGGCCACCTTTGTGTTCAGCGTGCCCAGCACAGCCTACGTGGTGCTGACCTGCATCAACCTCTTCATCGGCATCAACGGCAGCGTGGCCACCTTCTTCATGGAGCTCTTTGACGATGATGTGAGTCCGTCTCCCCACCTCCACTGCCGGGGAACACATACACACGCATGCACACCCACGCACTTACCATGTGCACACGCAGACAGACAATAATAATAATAATAATAATAATAATAATAATAATAATAATAATAATATAGTATATGCCATTTGGTGGACGCTTTTATCCAAAGCGTCTTACAATACCGTGAGTGCATACATTTTTTCAGCGTCTCAGCGGATGAATGGAATCATTTTTTTATAATCAATTATTCGTTTAGGTCATTATTAAGTACAAATACCATTAATAAAATGTGCTGCTTGATGCTTCAGAAATTGAAATGTTTGGTTTGTGGATCATTATAAAATGTGTTTTTCTTGGCTGCTTGTCAGATAAAGCAAGCAAATTTAAGACATCACTTTGGACTCTGGTAACTTGTGATGGCATTTGCTGTTATTTATTTGTATTTTTTTCTAGACTAAATGATTAATCGATTAATCAGCAATGAAAATAACTGTTAGTTGCAGCCCTAATGCAGTTGCACATATTCTGGCTCACACGCACACACACACACACACACACACACACACACACACACAAAACCAGATACGTGCAGATACACAAAAATACACACTCACACAAACCATACACACACAGCTTTGAATGCAACACACGTGCTCCTGCGTACATCGGCCGAGATGTACTGCTCCTGCAATAGACTATAAGCTACAGAATGTCTGTGGGAAAAGTGTGTGGGATAACAAGACATTACGAATGTAATAATAATGTGTTTCCCTTTACACTGCCAATGGTTTCTGCAAAGGTGTCGGTTTTCATTCATTCCCTTTAATGTTTAATCGTTTGGTGAAATAGTGCAGTGTCTTTTTCAAACAATGTTTGCTGTCCATTTTCAAAGTCCATTTTTTATTTTCTCTTCTCTTTTCACTGATGTCTACCTTCGGTTGAGGGGCTGAGCTGAGACAAAAGGAAAGAGTTGTTAACCAACAGTCATTCTAAATTTGACTCCTCGTATAATAGTCTCCATTTGGTGGACGCAATTGCCATAAAACTTCCTCTCTTCATGACGTCTTTCTGATGTATGTCACTGAGTCATCACTTGATGACTCATGTGCTTCACGGCCTCTTCAGACGCCGCTTTCATCTTGCACAGTACTTCAGGCGAAGCATGACATGGCCCGAAGCCACTCAGATGTTTCCATCCAGCCTCTTCTCAACACTGGCAAAGTTTCCTGTTTAGGGCTATTACATACATTGCTTTAGATGCGTATTATTAATGAGACAGACATTGGGGTTCGAACCCAGAACTTTTCAGTCGAGAGTCAAATGCCCTAAAAACCACCACCAGACTATATCCTGTACCCTTTCTCCTTTTTGTGAGCTATTTTTTATCCCCAGATAAACCTTGTTGGCATGCAGATATAATTGTTTTCATGATTCATTGATTTTTTTTTTTCTTTGATGGCTGTCCATTGGACTATATCCCTGTGATGTCGTTCCAATGTTTTGATACATTCTCTATGCATGCTATTTATTCGGCGGTATGGGACGTGCAACTTCAGTTGGAAAGGCTGACACTGGTAATATGCTAATTGTCAGTGTACCTGGTGCTAGTTTTACAAGGATATGATGTAGCATACCGTCTCCAGGGTTTCAGCGCTTGGACAAAGTCGGTTTCCTTCGCTTCCTTCACTCGACACGGTGGAAATGTGACATATGACGTATAACTCTGTATAAATATAAAAATACAACTGCCGAACCGTGTCCCACTTAGCCAAATACGGGGCTACATCCCACGTTCTGACAGGCGGCTTATTTCTGAGCTCCCTCAAAGCGGATGTGCACCTTTACCTCCACTGGCCACCATTTTGTTTCTCCTTTCGTCGTTGTAGCGGGCGGTTAAACAGAGACACTCTGAGGTGAAACTATGGTGTTTCTTTTTTGTTCAACCGTTATGTATTTCTGAGCTTGGGATGGGGAGGGGGTTGGAACCTAGGTCCCCCTAGAGTATGGCACAGATTGTTACGAGGGAAAAAGGAAGACGATGCAACAACAACAACAAAAAAATAGCCCCAGAGGAGTCAAAGAGGGCCGCTATACTCCACCGACGTCCCAGTTTGTCTCGCACTACGACAGGCACCAGCAAAGGTTTCATGTATTTATTTCTTCTTTTTTTTTGTACCTCAGGAGTGTCCAGCTCCCTGTGGATTGGGCCAAATCCCAGCACTGCATCGTTATGCATGAAAAGGCTTGTTTCACTCAATACCTGCATAGCTACCACTCTCTTACAAACACACCACAGACACCTGCCCTAAACTTGTCTGGGCCTGTGTGTGTGTGTGGGGGGGGGGGGAGGGTGTGTGTGTGTGTGTGTGTGTACGTACGGCAGAGAATACACCCAGAAGGTGTGTGTGCGAGCGTGTGCATCCAGGTTGCGTGGGTGCACATGTGTATTATCAGTAGTGATACCAGGAGGTGTGGATACAGCAGTGTGTGTGTGTGTGTGTGTGTGTGTGTGTGCGTGTGTGTGTGTGTGCGTGTGTGTGTGTGTGTGTGTGTGTGTGTCCATGCATTTTCTGGGCCAACGTGTCTAAGTTTAGAGGCTGATTGTGTTGTGTCAAACCCTGTTGGGATGTTGTCTTTGACATGCCTGACAAGACACATGCCAACGTGTGTCTATTCACTGCAGCCTGCACTTGATAGAGGTCTTTATAGTTATTTTCCCATTCCTTTGTTAAGTCATAACCGGAATGGAAATCTACTTTGCTATGGTTGGATACCGGTGATTCACATATCAACAGTCAATGCTGATATGTATGACAAAAAAAGAAAACATGTTACAAAGGCGATAGCATCAATAGCATTGCCTATTCAGTGCTCCACTCTTCTCTCACAGAAGAGTGGACTTCATATTAAACATTGTACATTTGATTTTATCCAGTTCATGGAAGCCTTCCCTGTAGTGTTTTTTTTATTATTATTTTTTTTATCCATGTGATTCCCAACGGTGTTAACGCCATTGGGGAACAGGGAAGCGGCAATATGGGGCAGACAAAGCCCATAGAGACCCCCCCTCCCTCTCTACCACCACCTCCACCACCCCAACCATTTGGATATTATTTATAGGCACGCTGTCCAAAAGTTGGTAGTTGGAAAAAATAGCAGAGCGTTTTTTGTGTTTTTGATCTCCTCAATGGCGATCAAACCAAACCGTCTGTTTATTAATCTGCATAGTGCTCCATTGGCGTTTAAACGTCATTATATTAATGGCAGAGGCGTTTGCGCATCCCAGCCTTTTAAATCGTCCCCCGGGTTTCGCCAGGCATATGCAGATTAGCCCGGCTGTGATAAATAGATACTGGGGTCCACGGCTCGGACACCTGAAGGTTTTAGCGTCAACGTCTTGATCAACGAGGTCCGTTCGCCGTTGGGTTTCTGTTTGCTCACTCTGTGTTTGTGGAGAGAAAGTAGGCCAGTGACCACATAACAGTCAGACGTCTACCACCCCACCCCCCCTTCCTCCTCACTGCTGAAAGCTTTGTTTGGTTGTGTTTTATGCAATCAGTCACACCCAACTCATTGGTGTTTGGCCATGTGAGACCCAGGTGGTTTGTGGGAAATATAGTGCAAAAGGTGCATTTTAGGCCTACAAAAGTAGACAATGATTAAGTACTTAATGACCGAATGAAGTGTGCACTTGTTTGAGTCATTTGACATGCGAGTTCACCAATTAAATGTTTTTGCCCAGATTAGCGAACACAAAAACGTTATTTTGACTGATACAATGAATCACTGCCATCTGAACCCGTGAATCATGTCTACTACTACCATAACTAAATATGTCCTCCCTCTTGGAACCATTCATAGCTGTGTTACCAAAACCTTGTACAACTCCAGTAGTTTCTCAGCAGATTTGCCAGAAGGATGAATCTTTCTGGCACTTGGACAGATGGATGTATTTTTGATAACCTTGTATTGTAGCCAATGCGCCCTGGCTGAAAACTAGCACAGAGTGTATCCATGCATTCTCTCCATAACAGTATGGGTCACCGTGGTCAAATCTAAGTGTAAATCGGCCAAATATTCAAATTTACCCCTTCATTCCCTCCCCCCTGTAACACC
Organism: Merluccius productus; assembly: GCA_027122695.1. Classification (NCBI taxonomy): domain Eukaryota; kingdom Metazoa; phylum Chordata; class Actinopteri; order Gadiformes; family Merlucciidae; genus Merluccius; species Merluccius productus. Next base: position 551,929 of record JAOPJI010000054.1, on the reverse strand, counting down.
ACCCACCTCCGCCCTTGTCCTCGCCCTACAAATGACTAATTTATTAGTATAGTCTCTCTCGATGTATGAAAGCCCTTTGAACACTGTGTTGAGATGAAGCTGCATGCATAATGCATAAAGTTACTTTTGAACGGCATGCGGAGTCAGAAGTGCCAATACTATATTTATTCACTGTCTGTCTCTCCCTCTGTGTACATCTACATCAAGTCTACAGCGTCTCCATCACTTCTCCTCCTTTAGCCTGTCAACGTTGTCTTTCCTTCCCATTCCTCCTGCTCTTTTCCTTTCTTCTCCTCCTCTCTCTCCTTTTTCTCTTCTTTCCTCTCCTCTCTTCTCCTTTCCTTCCCATCCATCACCTCTCCTTCCTTTCTCTTCCCGCTCCTCTCTTCTCTGTTCTCTAATTTCCCCTCCTCTCCTCCGTTCGCCTCTCCTTTCCTTTTCTCTTGCCTAGCTTCTTCCTGCTTTCCTTTTTTCCTCCCCTCTACTCGCTGGTCTATGCTTCCCTCCGCTTGCATCCTCTTTCCTCTCTTCTCCTACCCTCTCCCTCTTCTCCTCCCTCCTTGTACATGCATGCACTCCTCTTTCCACTCGTTATCTCTGCCCTGGAGCTGTCACTCAGCAACAGTTCTCTTTCCATTGTGTCTTTATTTATACAATTAGCAGCCATGTGGTTTCATGAGGCGGGCTCTTGATTAAAGCTCCGGGGGGGGGGGGGGGGGGGGGGAGGGGGAATGGGGGGGGGGGGGGGGGGGGGGG
>JAOPJI010000054.1:530479-541096 GCA_027122695.1 Merluccius productus | reverse complement strand
AGGCGGAAATTAGCAATTGCTGCTATAACCTGGCTCAAAGCATCTCTTCTTGTTTTACAAGATTAATGGTTTTTTTTTGTGCATTGTCCCTGTTTTAAATAAATAAATTCATTCATTCATTATAAAAGCTAGAGCAATAACTTAACTTTGCACAACTTAATTGACACTGCAGTGTGATAAGTGGTCGTAAGCTGAAAAGCTGAGATGTAATGGTAAAACTTCATCTGCCTTGCTAAAACTTGTTTACTAGGCTTATGTGTTAGCGTTAATTCTCCCAATTGTTGAAGGAACGATAAAAGAATATATACATCTCCTGTCAAGCTATTTTAATTCCAATTTCAGGGGGCAAAACAAATCAAAGTATCTTCAGCAGGATCAATTCTTTCTCACTAATCGTTTATTGGGCCTATTTCAAATTGTGCCTTTTCTTTAACATTTGTCTAAATGTTTAATTATATACATTTTCGTGACATAAAATATCTCCATCTAAATCCTACTCCACATTTGCGATTTCACGGAAAAACCATTCGACAGTCAAACTTCTAATTATTACCACAAGACCCACTGAAAAAAACAGTTAATTGTTTGTTTTTAGTGTGAACAGTTGTTCCTTCTTTCAAAGACCGCATCCTCGTTCGTTAAAGTCACCTGAACTGTCACATCATTGTTTGACAACAAAACAGCTGTTTCACACAAAACTAAATACCTCTTTGAAACGTCTCCAAAATACGCTGGATGTGAAACAACTTGCGGGCTATAAATGCATCGTCCTGTCTTGTGTGCAAGCAGGTATATCCATCTATTTCAACAGATCATTATCATTCTTGTCAATATTTTAGCTTAATAGTTTTCTTCTTTTTTATCATACCTTTGTTAAAAGTTTTTTAAAAAGTCTCAAGTTCAGAGTCAAACGCAAACACGGGCAGCTCTGGCGAGGCCGGCCATCAGGGGACCGTGAGGATGCGGCGTTGGGAGGTTGTTTTGAAGTGAGAACCAGCTCTCCGCGCTCATTCTCTTCCTCTTTCTTTCCCCACTGTATGATCTTGGCAGGAGGTCTACTCAAAGTCAGAATGCAAAATGCTGTAGACTCATTCTTAACTCGACAGCTCCTCTCCAGACTGGAGATCAGCAGCCTCGTTGGGCCACACCAAGCACTCATCTAGCTGCAAACTGTTTTTTATTATCTGGAATTTGTATAATTGTATTTATGTATTTTGCTGGCTATTAAAGATGAAATGGCGTAGTATTTATTGATATCCAAAGCCATGGTAATCATGGCCAAGCGATGGGTATGGCCCGAGGTTACAGAAATAAACTCCAGTAGCAGCTTTTGGGCTTTATATTTGTCCTGTTTATTCATGGGACTTAAATCATCTATACTGTTTAAAACAATACAAGCCATTCTACTGGAGGCACTGTTTCCACTCACTTTGGTCGTACGACCAACATATCAGATGATATCTGAATCAACCGGTGCCATGGGAGCTTTTGAGTTGACATTAAAAGACACCATAAAGTGATATTATGCATCTATTAAAAGATGTATACCAAACAACTTGATGAAAAATATAATTTTACATTTAGATGTAATTTCTCTGCTGTATGCACATTTTATGAACCAATGTATAACCAATAATATCATTATCCGACTGTATCATTCCCCTTCCTCATCTTATGAAGCCCTACAAAGGATGTTCAATTAGGCACCAGCCAATCAGATCCCAGGGGATTCCTTCCTATGTTTTGTTCGACACTAATTACCTGTTTATACTCAGAAACGTGTCGCGTTACATTACGAGCAGGATGTGCTTTTCAGCATGGCTTCACGCCACGTCTTTCAGGAAGAGTTCAGGAACCGTTTAAACACAACGGTTTGCCCTCCCGGGGCGACGAGCAGTCTCTTTACGTCTTTACGTATGTGACAGAATGTGATTAAAAACTCATGCACTACACGCCATCACTCGCCTGCCATCTGTTACGGCAGCCCAACTGTTAGGTCCGACGTGGGCTGAATTGATGAAAAAAAATCCACATCTGTGCACCGTTAAAAAAAGTCCTATCGCCTAGCGCTGTCAAGTGAAAAAAACTACAAATAAAAACATTGATAGACGGAAGTGAGACTGTAGAAAGGAAATGTACGTGGGTATAGATAACAGATAGATTCTGCTCTGCCTCCCTTGGGAAATAGGACTTCTCGTTAACGCCTAAACTTAGTTTTGTTTCCTTCTCTCTTACATGCGTTCCCTGTCAACACCTACGCCCGCACCCTGTCTTCCACTCAATGTTTTCTCATGCTTGACACCAAGATCCCCACCCCCACCATCACCTCCATACTTCATAATCACCACCACTTTCACTTCTTCCATTAATGTATCTCTTTCTGCCTCCCATCTTTCTCTGTCACTGTCTCTCTCCCTCTTACTCTTTCTTTTTCATTCTTTCTCTCTTATTCTTTCTTTCTCTCTCTCTCAATCTCTCACTCTCTTTTTTTCTTTTCCTCTTTCTCTTGTGTGTGTACCAGAGCAGGCTGGCAGGGCCGCTTGATTAATCTTACCTGTCTGTTTCCCCCACCACAGGTGTACCATGGGAAAAAGATCCCTGCGGTGGACCGGGTCTGTGTGGGCATACCTGCTGCAGAGGTGAGCCAAGTGCTGCACAGACAGACAGGTGGACAGACACACACACACACATGCAAACATCCAGGCTTTCACCCCTCACTGACACATGGACACATTGGTGGAGAGGAGAATCGTGAATCCCTGCTCTTGTTTATGGAAACTGTTATACTATCGAGCTAATATAATAATATCAAGGTTTAGTAACACCTCATTGTTGCAATGTAACTAAGACATTAAAGCTGCAATGTTTGCTCGTTTATGTTTACCACGTCCTAAAGCTATACTGGGACACTGGCGCCGTCATTTCAAGTGTTACCACAGTCGTTATATCTTTGTTTTCCTGTCTTTTCTTTGTTGTAAAGCATGTTGGGTAACGCTACTCAACGGCGCCACCACATGGTCCTAAATTATGCATTCGTATTTATACGCTACCCTAAAGGCAATGTCAAAATGTGCAAACAATAGCTATACTCTTGCAGACAACCCTCCCAACCAACACACTCACATAATAGCCCAGAAACACTGACACAGGCATCAGCATTCCATACTTTTGTCATTCGCCTCCCAAATCCCAACTGTAAAGAGCAGCAAAATAATGCAAGGTATCTCCCTGGAAGACACACACACAGTGTTTTTATGTATTATTCACATCAAGCTTTGACTTTTTCGTGGGTGAGTCCACCCTAAGCCAAGGCCCAGGTCACAAACAGCCGTGGATGAATGATTGACAGAAATCAAATATTTATACAGGAGCCGGCGATGCTAAGCTAGGTCACAGGAGAGGCAACTTCCTGTCAGGTGCCCCCGTGATAGCGGTCTGACGGAAGCAACGTGCCATTCCATCATTTCCTATAGAAGCATGATGGGGCTGCTCTCCTGCTGGGCAGCATAAGCTCTTAGTCCCTGTGTTAGCATCCTCAGCAGTCGAACCAATAAGATGAGATGCTCTGTGTTAATCCTGCATGGAAGATGGGATTCTGATCCCAGATGTACAGGAAAGTAATAAGAATATCGCACATTATTATTTCACAAATGACACAAAAAATGTAAAATCTCCAAAAAATCACTCATGCACAGTATAATGTAGTAGAAATGTCTACTACTTTATACATCGGCATATTCATATATGTATGTATGTACTATTTAAATGTAGAATTGGCAAGATTATTGAGGTTTTTCCAATAGCGAGCAAAGTTGCTCCCAGGTATATTTTTTCCTTTGCCTTTTGTTAGTGAAAACATGCTTGCTGCCCCCAAGGAGAAGCAAACAATTATAATAACTGGCTGTTGCCAAAAGAGAAAGCTATTGTTAGTGCACATGCACATGTATTATTATTTGTTTCCAATGGCAATAGTCAAAATTACAGATAGAAGTGGTGTAGTAATTGCGTGGGCTACGGATAAAAACATATAGGGAGCGTTTATGACACTATATTAATACGCTACATGTAGCGTGTGGGACTGATTCAGTTCAGTGTGTTCGGGATTTCATCAAATCACTCCATCAATTTTCATCGTTTTGTTTATGTATTATTCATTGACGCCATTGATTTTCCGGTCTCATTTCTACACCTGTTTTTTCATAATGGAATAGAATATAAGCTGGTAGTCAGCAGCGTCAAACTGTACATCCACCTAAAGCACTCTAAATACACACTATTCATATATTTTGTGTCTTTATTCACAGGAAACACAATTAATGGTACAAAAAAGCTTCTAGATTTGTATAGTTAGGAAAACGTTTCATGTCATCTCCTCTGAAGCGAGGAAAGGATGGATAGCGATTTTCAAAAAATCCACAAAATAAACAAAATCCAGGTTGTTGTTTTTCTTCTAGCTCTCAGGAGAGAAAGACCGCATGAACTGATGCTTCTTCGCGTGGAAGAAGGTTGCAACAAATTATACCAGCCTATTTACAGCATCCAGCCAACAAGCCTATTCCAGGAACCTTGGCCATGGCCAGTCAGGGAAGCTTAATTCCTCAGTCAGAGAAGCATTAAAGTCTTCTACTGTTCTCTCTTGCGACCCAATGAAAATCAATACTTCCCCTCGCATTTAATCCGCCGTAGCGTATTTTGACGGTTGTTTTGTCTACAACAGCTGACAAAAAAGCAAAGTATCCATTTTGAGGTCAATGAAATTGCAGGAAAGTGTGGTCCGTGTGCTTTGCTGCACGTGTCGCTTAAATGCTGCAGAAGCACAACAACAGAATCGGCTGTCAATGGATTAGTTTACAATACGAAGATTTGCCGATGAACGTGATGGCGATGAATTCGCTAAATTCGCTGCTGATGATACGATACTGCTTTCAAATGAACTGTAAAAATACAGAACCTCCTTTAAACATCAAATGGGTCTACTAACAACATTTAATTCCTTGTGTGAAAAAAACAAACAAGGTGACTACATGGCTTTGCCTATATGCTAATTACACACTAACGCCATTTTCCTAATGATTGTTGTTTTTATGTATTTATTTTTCCTGCGGTTGTCATCGCCAGTGTTTTGGCTTGCTGGGAATCAACGGGGCGGGGAAAACCACCACCTTTAAGATGCTGACGGGGGACATCCCACTCTCTGGGGGCGAGGCCTTTCTAAACGGATACAGGTGAGCCGCTAACCGCTAGCATTAGCGCTAGCAGCTCCAAGCTACTCATCATAATTAGCCACCCAAGATGGCTGCTGCCCGGGTGGGGGGGGCCCTGGGGATTTCTGTGTGCTTTCTCTGCAAACTCCCACACGAGGGGTTTGAATGTCCCCTCTCACTTTATCTATATCTCTGTCTATTAGTCTATCGCTCTGTTTGTCGGTGTTTCTCGTGAACTTTCGTTCATTCGTTGTGTTCATTCGTTCTTACGTTTGTTTGTTTGTTTCTTTCTTTCTTTCTTTTCTTTCTTTTTATCTTAACCTATATTTATTTTTATATTTGTCCTTGGTCTCTAGTGCACACACACACACACACACACACACACACACACACGCGCGCACGTGTCTCCTAGTGAAGGAAAAAAGTTATGCCCCAGAGCTTGGTGGTTGTGCCTGCTTTTGCGTAGCAATGTCTTTGCCGTCGTTTTATGTTAGTTCATTTACAACGGCGGTAATTAACTTTGTGTTGAGCGAGGAGAGAGGGGTGTGGGGGGGGGGGGGGTGAAGCGAAGGTGCTTGCACAGGGATGCTAATGTTGATTAATGTGCCTGTAGGAGATCAAAGAAACATCTCCTGCTATACCTTTAGGGGAAAGAAAGACATGAAAAGGAAGGAAAACATATGAATACGCCCACTCATCCTCATTTTTATTTTATCCTAGCTTGTTACGTGCCCTATACGTCGGATGGAGATATTGGCAGCATGAAATGGGGAAAAAAAGTGTATTCATTTTCTCTTTCTTTGAATCCTGTTTCCTCGAAGGCAGATTCTCCACCTCCATGTGTGAGGCACTCTGCATGCAATTAGTCATGCCTCCTCTCGTACTGGAGCACCGACCTTAGTGATGCCTCTCGTACTCCCGTGCCGCCGAATGCTTTGACGGCTGACTTTCGTGCCACAGGAAGGAAACGCATTCGTAGCGCCCAGTGACTTGGCACTCAAAGTCCTTGTTTGTTATGCAAAGTGGTTGATTAACCCGCCTTCTGTAGATGAGAGCCATCGATTGGTTAATCAGGCGACGGGGATAAAACCCCAACATGCATAATTTCCATAGATAGCGTTGAGACGCATAGATCCCATCTGGGAAAAGCTGCCTTTATATTTACACTAAGCAACTCGGCAGACCCAAAAAATCAATCGCAGCCAATCGATTTCATGTCATAGTTGATATCTTGTGCTTCGTTCGCCATCATTTAGAAACCTTTTCTATAAATGCTATTACCCGTCTAGTTTAAGGAAAACAGAGCCCCTGTTGGAGCTAGGCCCCGCCCACTATTTCAAAAAAATGTGTTCTCATGGACAGACATGTTTTTTTTATTTAGGGGTCGGGCTATTTTGCTGTTCAGGCTTTCAGCTGTTACCTGCTAATCCAAAATGGCCAATAGCAGGTAACTCATGCAATAGCGTGCGCTTAACCCATAGAGGGCAATTTGAGTCCATATTTACATATCCTATGTTTTTAAAAAATTCTGCATTTCAATCGAGATTTGGCTGGCTTGAGGAACTATATTGCTTGGCGGAAGAATGATGATTTATGTTGCTGTGTGTTTATTTTGTGAAATCTTACTATTACTATACTTATTTACTATAATATACTTACTATAATATACTTACTATAATCTTACTATTGTAACCATTTTAGTAACGCGGCCTCTCGTGGCTTATGGCTTAATCGTGCCCCCTCCCCTCCTAGCATACGGACGGAGATGAGCCGCGTGCACCAGAACATGGGCTACTGCCCGCAGTTTGACGGCATCGATGATCTGCTGACCGGGCGCGAGCATCTGGAGTTTTACGCTCGATTAAGAGGGGTTCCGGAGAAGGAGGTTCCCATGGTAACTGCTGCACCCCCCAACCCTGCCCCCCTCACCCCCCCCCAACACAAATTTGAATCCTTGTTTATCTTCAGTTGTTTTTTTTCCCCCTTTCTGTTGTTTTTTTTTCTCTTCTTTTACAAATAAAAGCTAGTTCAATTAAGAATGCTACAAACTAGGCAACAAAGCAGCTACTTGCAGAAACAAGACAGTAACGGGTCCCTCTTCAGAGGGTTGTTGTTTTATATGCCTGTGCGTGTGTGTGTGTGTGTGTGTGAGTCCATTACTCTACTACAGAAGCTCAACTAGAGCACACATTTACTCCCAGGTCCGGATGCACAGTGATAGATAACCCCGGCCGGTAGGGGAGCATATATAATGAATAAGGGCCCCGCGTGGTGGGGAAGCCGGAGCCTGTGGTTTATGCCTCTCCATTATTCAACCCTGGCCCCCAGTGGTGTCTGGGGGCGACGGGGGGCCCGAGTGCACCACTGCACCAACCCCCCCCCCCCTCCTTCCCGCCAAGCAAGCAAGTGAGCGAGGGATCAAAAGACGGGGAAATCGCCTGACGGCAAGAAGCGTGGGCCTCGAACCCAGCGCCAGCGCTTTGATCCCCCGCTAAAAAGAAAGCAAAGTTCCCAGGGTGTGTGCCGGGTCCACCCCACGGTACCGGCCACGGCGCCGCTCTCCCTCGGCTGCTTTGTGGGAATTCTATTGTGTGTTTGTCGTTCCTTGGGAGGGAGGGCGGCTGAACCGCCGGGGTATTATTGTAAACAAACGTGCCGGCACTGGCGGTACTAACAATTGTGTCAAATGTACCCACATGGATGTGAATCGGTACATTTTGCAGGTGTGTGTGTGTGTGTGTGTGTGTGGGGGGCTCGTCTTTGAAGCCTGTGGGTACAAGAGTTCCATGGGGGACATTTCCTGCCTGCTGCACACAACGCAAACATTGGTTCCAAAATGTTTGTCTTTGAATATTTCTCTTTTTTCCTTCATTGTTGCTCACTCCTTTCAAGGTGGCCGAATGGGGAATCCAGAAGTTGGGACTGGTGAAATATTCCAACAAATCGGCGGGTACCTACAGTGGGGGCAACAAGCGCAAGCTGTCCACAGCCATGGCTCTGATTGGCTGTCCTCCAGTCATCTTCCTGGTGAGATAATAAAGCTTTATTGACAACGGGAAGGTCCAAACTCAAATGCTAATGTTGAGGTGTCGTGATGCTGCTGCCGCTGATGATGATGATGATGATGATGATGATGATGATGATGATGATGATGATGATGATGATAGGGTGGAGATGACAATGAAGATAAATGTGAGGATAATGATGCATGTGATGGTGTTGATGATGATGGGTGGTGGTGATGATGATGGTGATGAGGATTGTGGTCATGATGATGATGATGGTGATGAGGATGAAGACGATTATGATGGTGATAATTAAGCTGACAATAATGATGGTGGTGGTAATAGTGACGATAATGATGATAATAACAATTATATTGATGTGATCGTGGTGATGATGATTATGATGATGAGGATGAAGATGATCGGGACTTCCTATAGTGTTCCTATAGAGTATGTTCAACACCAGATCACCTTTAAATTCTCTGTTTGTCTCCATGCATGAATCTTGGGTCTACAGATGGACCATGATGGACCAGGCAGATAATTTTTCCCTACAATAACTGCCTATAATTTCCTAGAGAATTGGAGCAAAGGGCTTTTGTAACGCACGCTCCTCTAAACTAGCGGGAACATGCTAGTAGATTAAGCGACTTAATAGCTTGTAGAGGGGAAAGATGTTGTTTTTTGAGGGGTTAATTGCGAGTCATATGCTATTTCAATGGCTCATCAAAGACCCAAGAAAGAAAGAAAGAAAGAAAGAAAGAAAGAAAGAAAGAAAGAAAGAAAGAAAGAAAGAAAAGGAAAGAAAGAAGAAAGAAAGAAAGAAACGTATGAGCCTATAAACACAAAGCACTGCTCAAGGGCATTGATGCCGTCTTTTCTCGGTTGTGGTGGATCGTCACCGCCTCCTCTCTTCTTCTTCTCCGATGGGAGTATGATGACGCTAAGGTGACACCGGATCCTCATAATAAACAGAAAACAAAGAGAAAAGCCTTGCGTTAGGGCAACATCAATGCAGCGTGTGTGTGTGTGTGTGTGTGTGTGTGTGTGTGTGTGTGTGTGTGTGTGTGTGTGTGTGTGTGTGGGTGGGTGGGTGTGTCAAGGCTCCGCGCTGATGGTTTTTAAGCAAGGCCTTTGCCGAACGCCCCATCATGTAGTGCCGGAGTATCCTTGAGCAACACAATGGAGCTCTCTCGATGGAGACATAGGCCAGCTGACCTGGTCCTCTGCCATCCCTTGTGAAAGACGCCGAAAAGCTTGACGTTCCATTACATTCATACACTTAACATTACATTCATTTTATTCGGTCAAAATGATCAAATGAAATTCAAATATTTCCCTGACAATTCTACTTTCACAAACTGCATTTCAATAGCTGCCATATAAACCTGCATTCAGACTTGAGACAGAGAAACACCTGCCATTCCGATTGAGTGTCAGTTTGTCTTTCGCTTCAGGTCAACAGGGCAGTGCGCAGACAGTAGGCGTGTCAGTAGTGTTGTTGTTGTTGTTATTCTCAGGGGGGCCCCGGGGGTTTACAGTCCTGCATACTTGCACAGGGTGTCACGGTTTGCGCAGGAAGGTGAACCCAAATGCAGAGATCAGCCTCAGAAGGGTATATGCAAAAGGGAGCTACTCTTAAAGGGCCCCCTATCATACCTCCAGGTGTGAGTGTGACAAGCCATTACATCACATTTGTGACGTCACTACCCTCTAGTGACCTCACAAGTGGGAGTGTCCACCCAGTATGTATGATGGATAGATAAGCCTGCCAGTTGGCACAGTCCACTGGGTAGGCTGGTAGACTAATCTAGTCATGATACATCTGGGGCACACACCTGGTGGTAAAATAGGGGCCCTTTAATGTAAACCGGCAGACAGAAACCAACCTACAACAAACAAGCAACTGACAAACTGGGGCAGGAAGTAAGGAACTTGCATGCAGAAAACAGGTGAACAGAATGACTAATTGACACAGATGACAAACATTACAGTAACGATACAAAGGAAAAACAGGTAGTGAGTGGGTTTGGGGCAGGACCGTTACACAGGGACTCTGCAGCCTGGATGCGGAGCCCACAGACAATTTTTGTGTGTGAGGAGATGGGGGGGGGGCACATTAGGCATGGCAATAAAGACCCACGCGCACGCAGACACACACGCACACACACACACAACTGGCCCTTGGGGATGTGGAGTGTCGCCCAGCCATGGAACTCACCCAGTCAATGGAGTCCTCTCACTCTCTAATCTTGCAAAGACAGACTAGCCCCAAGGAGGTGTGTGTGTTTGTGTGTGGAAATCATGAGACGTTTGGCTGTGTGAATTGCCTTGCACTGTGTGTGTGTGTGTGTGTGTGTGTGTGTGTGTGTGTGTGTGTGTGTGTGTGTGTGTGTGTGTGTGTGTGT
>JAOPJI010000054.1:490569-506037 GCA_027122695.1 Merluccius productus | reverse complement strand
ATTATTATTATTATTATTATTATTATTATTATTATTATTATGATTATTATTATTATTATTATTATTATTATTATTATTATTAAAATAGTGTTGTTGGGCTGTGCAATTACTATGTTGTTTGCTGGAGACATGTTTTCTCCTATGTTGTTGAGCCTTAATTGTCATAAACACAGAGTTCTTTCAAACTTCTCCAGCCTCTTCCGCATGTCGTCATCCTCTGTGCACTGTTCGATTCGGCTCTTGACCAGTTGTCCGAGGTCCCGGTAGAAAGTCTGGGCCCAGCTGGTCGCCAAGCAGTCCGTGGAGATCTTGCACATCTTGTAGAGCACCGCCAGGAGCTTCTCGTTGCTGCTCACCGCGCACCTGTTGAACACCCACCGGCCCCACTCGGTCCACATGCCTTCCTCTGTGAAGTCCACCGTCAAACTGTTCCCGCCATCGCACTGCGAGCGCAGCGATTGGGCCTCTGTTTCCGTCACGTCGTTCCATATGGCGCTGCAGAGTGGAGGGACAGAATCAGCATTTTGTTGTGTTCAGAAAACATCGTTGACATTTCTTTGAACTTGCAAGCGACAGCGACACATCAGGAATTGTTGTCCATTTGAAATCACGTTGTTGTTGTTGTTGTTGTTGTTGAACTCACACAACTTTACTTAGAGGGTTTGGAGTCAAGTCACTGAGTGATTGCAAACCTCTGCAGCTCACTCTATTGCCCTCCATCCTAAGATAAACAAAAGCAAAGTCACATTGGATGATAGAAAACATACTGGAGCAACTGTCTCCTACACTTAATAGCTTAAAATGTTCTAGGGTTCATATTCAAATATGTAGATATCCCTATAGGACAAAGGCCTGTATGTTGGTTTTAATGTTTTGACATTGCTTAATCCTAACCCACTAAAGGCATATTAGTTTGCTTCAAGAGATATTTTAGTTTTGATAGCTAGATAGTCCGAAAGTGTTGACCTTGAACATATTTATAAGAGTGCTGCGCACTTACTTGCTTACACTGATCCCGTTTTTGAAAGTGTAGGGCCTACTCATAATAAACACATTTACAAAATAATATAATACAATGGGTTTCAGGATTTGAATACAGGATTCTTTCCTATTCTAAAAAAAGCAATGTATTATTTTATTTCCTAAGAGCAAAAGAAAACCCCCTGAAGTCCACCCACGTAGCATCATATGAACCGTTACGTATCATTTACATGTCACACTGTTGCTCACCATAACTCTTTGAGTATTTTCTTCCTTCGTATTGCATCGGACAGAATTAGTAGTTCCTCATCACCAATGTCGGCCCATCCAATTCTAAAAACAGAGAATTGAAAGTAAAGGTTGGCAAGCTGTTGTGAGCTATAGCTGTCTAATGTATAATGATGATTTGACTAGTAATTGACACAGAATCTCCAAGCTGAAAGCGGAACAGTGCTAACCACTTTGCACCACTTAGCAGATGTCAAGCACGCATGAGCAGCGGTGGCCACATTACCCTAGATGGGTCATAGAGTCTGACAGTTGCAGCACATCAGCAATGACTTGAATCATGTCCATATCAAGATGATTTTCTCCAACCCTGGAGAATGAAACATTTGAGTCATTGCAGCGGTTTGTTCTTCATTCCCCTCAAATAGGGACACGGTGAAAAAGGACAAATAAAGAGAAGGGGAAATTAAATGACTGTCTGATTTTTTTTTTAAACACAGAAATATAACACAAGTTAAAAAAAACCATTGTTGCATCTAATATGATGTATTATACCTGAGAACTCACCAGAGCATCTTACATTTGAGCAAGTAAGGCGTAAGATCCCTAAGTGCCTTGTAACTTACATCCGTCCCCGTCAGATCCAGCTCTGAGAGATCTCCCGCCGTGGCCTTCAGGAAGTACTCGATGGCATTGTAATCCATAGGGGAGAGGGCTTCATCGCTGACATTTAGTCGCAGAGTCTTTGCTCGCACATCCTGCCCCAAGGACAGATTCTGCTGCTCAAAGAGGCAATGCAAACTGTTTAGGATGTGTGCGCCATTTTCGCACAGTCTCCTGAGATTGCTGACCATCCTTTGGCGGTAAGCCTCCTCTTTGCCGCCGTCACAAGACAAACCCACATGCCTCGCCAGAAGCTTGGAATTGCGTTCAGAGAGGATCCCAGAGAGAAAGCGGCTGAAAAGATCCAAGTGACCCTTAACCATATCCTCGCCGGGGCCGCCGTCATGCTGTAAGACATCAGGTAGTGGTTGGTCCGTCATGGCACAATAAACTGCAGCGAAGAACTCCTGAACTGTGAGGTGTGCGAAGGAGTATACGTCTTCAGTGCAGCCAGGCTCCTGTGCCACCGTCTTGTCCAGGAAGGTACTGGCTAGGGGGCACCCTTCCAATGGGGCGACATCCGGGTCATTGGCATAGAACAGCGTCTGCTGATCCATCAGCCTGAGGAACGCCAGCCGACCCAGCTTCAGCACCGCATCGGAGAGCTGCTGACCGACGCCTGCTCCTTGATCACCACTGGAGGCCTTGGCTCTCTCTTGGGTGTGAGAGCGAAGCAAGGCCACCAAATATTGCACGTAGATATCCGTCATGGTCCGAGGATTGTCCCCGGCGAGGTCTTTGCTTTCTTTCAGAATGCAGCAGATGATGTAGCAGAATGCTGGTATGTAGCACAGCGTCAACATCAGCTCATTCTCTGCCACCACGGTGAACAGCTTCTCCGCAAGGCCATCGTCCTGGTAGTAGCGCTGGAAGAAATCTTTGATCTCAGCCAGGGAGAAGCCAGTGATGAGCACAAAGCGGTCAACACAGCCCACGGGGACGTGGCTGATCGCCGTGGGTCTACTCGTCAGAATGATGGAAGTGTTGGGGAGCAGCTCGCCCAACATCAGGCTCGTGAACACCTCCTCCACCTCACCGTAGTCGTCCGGCTCACACACAAACGCATCTACGTCGCAGCGCCTGTAGTGTCTGAACTCGTCGAAGCCGTCAAAGATGATGAGCAATTTGTCGTCGTTGGCCATGATGTTGTCCAGCTCCTTAGACAAGTGCCGGTTTTTACGCAAGACCAACTCTCTGAGATTTACAGGCTTGTTCACCAGATTGAGGTCCCTGAAGGTCATGTGAATGATGAAGTCGAAGCCGAGGTGGTCCTTGTTATTCCCAAAATCCAGCAGCAGCTTCTGCACCAGGATGGTCTTTCCTATTCCCGCCACCCCCGTCACGAGGATCTTCTTGACAGGCCGGGTCCCGCCTGTTGTGGAGAAGAGCTGGGCGGGTGCGATCTGCCGATGCTCTGCGGACTTCTGCTGCAAAGACAGTCGCTTCTGTCCATAAGCCAGGACCTCGTGCCTTTTGACATCCAGGCCTTGGTGTCCGTTGACTAACAGGAGGTTGACGTATTGTTGTGAAAAAAGGATTTTCTCGCCGTGGCGAGTGTTATAGTAGAGCATGCTCTCACTTCTTCGTCTGAGGACTTCTTTGTGCTTCTGTTTAACTTGATTGTACTCTGAATAAATACATGGGCATGAGAGCATGAGATTTCCTTCATATATCGTTCAAATAGTTGTGGTTTAGCACTGTAGCATAGTATTACTGCATCAATATTATTAGTATTACTGCATAAATCTAAAAATAAAAGCACATACAAATACAGTCCAGAGTCCACAAAAACACAACATTTGTTCATTTTACATACCCAAAGACAGTGGCTGGGCTTTGCTCTTTCCCACAGTGTCACTCTGTGTTTCTGGTTCAACATGAGTCACAAGACAGAGGAATATGCCGGCAGCCTCCTCGCCCTTGAACTCCAGGAGGTCCAGCACTTTCCTGACCCTGGCCCGCGGTCCCGGCTGACCCAGGACCTCCTCGCGGTCGTCCCGGTTGAAGACCTCCCGGGACAGCAGACCGTCCAGCAGGTCGTCGATCCGCTCCTCCAGCTCGTCCACCAGGGAGACCCTCTTGACCCTAATGGTCCTCAAACATGATTCAGCCGCTTCGCTTTCAGACGCTTCGCTTTCCGCCGTGCACATCTCTACCAAAAGAAGCTGAATCACACGAAACGAAGAAAGCAAAGAAGATTAAGAGGAAGGGCGTCTGGGGACAGCGATTGCAGAAGGCATGGCGACGTAGGCTACGCAGCTGTCTGTCGCTGTACTGTACTGAATTGTGTTGTATTGAGTTGTAAATGAACCAACTGGTCCTTCTGCTTTACAGCTGTTCTAATAATAACCACAATGAAGCCGACCTGCGGTAAGAGGAAAACAAAACAAACTAATAAGTGGGATGGCTTGTAAAACTGTTGTATTCAACAGTATCATACGAGAGGGTTTGCTGTTATACTGAATATCAGCACGGCTGTGATCATCACTTTAATGGCAGGGTGGCAGGGGGGACACACTTCATGGATCATAGCATGGTCTCACTTGATTCTCAAGTCACACCAGGAAAACAATGAATAAAATATACATTTTGATGGTGTGCTTACACACAGCCGATTCCTGTAACACTGTTTAAGTAAGCGAGGCAACACGAGTGTTGTTGAAGGAATGTATTTAATTTTATTGTCTAGGGAATAACCAGGCATTTGCATGGAACAGCAACGTATCACATCACCAGTAGAGGGCCCCCATTGCATGCACGTTGAGGAGTATTATCTGGCCGCAAATGAACAGTAACATCCAACCCCTGTAGTATTTACAACAAAAAGAAAACTCACAGTTCAACAACAACAACACACAGAAATAAATAGTTCAAAGAAAAAAAACATCTTATCTTCAGAAAAAAAAAAAACATTTAATATCTACATAACTCAATGTCATCATTGTTCTTGTATGAAAACCGTGTAGCTCCCAAAATGCTAAATCTTGTTTGTGTAGGCTACAATAGCATGATATATGTTTTTAAGATTATAGATCAAACACTGACTAAAATTATCTGTTGTAAGGAATCTTGAAAGGTTGACAAGTTGAGCTTATAAAGACAAAAAGCAGTAACAGGGTTTCCATCCCATTTCAAAACGTGTATTGGCTATTATTTATTATTTTCAATTCAAGATACTATTCCTGTTGTTGTTGAATGGTAACCTTTGCTAAGGACATACGATGAAGGCAAGAAGTGCAAACCCAGCAGTAATTTACAGTTAATAAATTAACAACAAAATGTTTCTACCCAGATCACACTTTGTTTGTTTGTTTACAGTGGCCATGTTGACTAATTAAATCTATTAAGCAATGTTCACATTACCGGCCCAATAACACTCAATTTTTCAGATGTCTTCCTTAGATTTGAGTGTTTGCATGTAGAGATCAGATAGGCCTATGTGTTGAATCTAGAACCGCATATGAACGTGGCCCAACTATGATTTGAAAAGAGTGTTCACACGGTGCCGATCTGATCTCTGTCACATGTCATTATTTGGGTAATTTGGCCAGTAATGTTAACGTGGCCCCATAAAGAACAACATCAAAAACAGGTTCAAAATGTCCATTGCTCAGGTTATTTCTGAAACAACAATCAGCCTGTGTCAAGTGTATTATTTTCTATTATAGTCGCATTACTATAATAGAAATAGTAGTATTTATCTTTGGTAGGAGGGTTTGGTAGAAGCAAACACTATGCTTGACCATGAATTCAAATATGTCACGGCGTCAAAGTGGTTAAAGGAACGTCCTAACAATTTGGCTTAAGTCACCAAATCATGTCGCAAAAGAAACAAAAACATCAGAACTGTAACACGTAATAACAAGAAAGAGAAGAAGAAAACAATAAAAACTCACCAAGCAATGTCCCTAACATAGACTTGGAGTTTTGAGTGCAAAAGTCAGATTTTCTTTTTTCCTTAAAGACATTTTGTTTCAGTCATGCTCCTCCATAGTAGTGCAATATGAAGGAAACCGATTTCGTCCAATGAAGATACGAGAAACAAATTGCAAGGTTTCAACTTGGGGATTGTATTTTTGTTTACCTGAATGGTTGAAAGAAAATGTCATTAAGCAAGTCGTGCAAACTACATAATAAGCCCTTCTCTTTATAAAAGGCTCTTTGGCATGGCATTCTCCTGTTCACACACCCCTTTTATGTTCTTTACTATTTAAATGTATGCTTTGTAAAATTGGGATATTTAAAATTCCAGTGGTTATGTGAAACACAGCACTAGTTGTGAATTTGGCATAGGATAGCATATAATGGCAGTTCAACAGTTGTCCATTAGGAAACCGTTGTTACTAAGTTACAGCGTAGGTGTCCGCTCCACACTATAAAATCCTCCCCAAGGCCACTTCAGGCATTAAAAAGCAAGTGTCATGAACTCCAGTTAGATTTAAAAAAATAATAATAATAAAATAAATAAACTAAAGGCTTTGTTGACAGAGATACACAAAAGTCTTGTCCTAGCGTGGGCCACAGTCAAACTACTGCACAGTACAGTGCAGTCTGCATCTCCCCACGTTCCTTCAGGAAGCTACAGGGGGCGCTATAAAGAGGCATTTAGTTTACTCCCCACCCGCCTAACGACCTGTCCAGTTCTTGTTGTCATTTTGTTTGTGTCGTCCTGTGTCCGGTGTCTCCTCAAGTGTCGCGGCAGGACTGGCAGCAGCGGGTTTTGAACTGAGGGAGGTGGCAGAGCTGCAGCTGTCGGACCTTCTCACAGTAGCGCGTGCTGTCCCGACACTCGTCCGCTGGGAAGACAGAGAGTTCACATGTCGTCAATGGCCACGTTTTGTTAACTTACTGGTGGTTAGTAAGGGTATGACATCAGAACAAAAATAGCTTGTAGGGATGTATAGAGAATTACCCATTGGGCATGATTCATTATCATTGATCACTTTTTTCATGCAGTCAAATAAAAAGAACAGAAACAGAAACAAACTGAAAAACAGAAAAATTCGGCAATCCAATTTTCCTTGTTTTGTTTTGAACCTCACCTCTCCCGCAAGATGGCAGGTTGCACCGCTGCCAGCTGGCAGGGCGGGGCTTCCACGTGCACTGGTGTTCGCGGCCGATCTGGCCTGTCTTGGGGTCGGCGCACGTCACCTGGCGGGACTGGAAGCCGTGGCGACCGCAGGTGGCCGTGCACTGGGTCCAGGGGCTCGTGCGCCACTGCAGCGTGCACGCCTCGGACGAGCAGTTCCTCAGGGATCTGGGCCTGCGGTGGCATGGACGGATGTAGCATTAATAGCGACGGTGCTAATATGCGTGGCCCTGTCTGGCTCAACTGGTAAGAGTCCAGAGTAAGTAAGTTTCCATTTTTAAAATTGTACTTAAAATATTTGCTTGTAATACCACTATGTATGTCAATTATGGCAAATGTTTTTTTCTTTCCCTTTGCGGGGCTAGGGTTAGGGGGTGTCATAAATAAATGGCCTGTAAAGCCCTTTGAGACTGTAACTGTGATTGTTAATAGAAATAGTGACAATGAAGGTTAAAAAATAACACATTTGACTCGATGAATAAATTAGCCCCTTGAGTGAAAGCATACATACACACACACACACACACACACACACACACACACACTACAATTCTATAATGTGTTGCGTTGGGACCTCACCTTTGTAGCCCGGCACACACTCTGTGCGCTACCTTGGTGCCAGTGGTGTCTTGGCAGTGCACACTGCGACGCTGCGTTGCCAACCTGGGTCCCAGGCAATGGCCGTGACACTAAGACACAGATTTACAGCAGAATGACATCACAACCCGCTAGCTTGTTTAGAGATCATCAAACAAAGCTCCCGGCGTGTCCGTCCAAGCTCAGCTTAGCAAGTCATATCCTGTTGTGTGCGCTAACATCAATAAAACATGTGTTATTCATTTGATCTCATCTCTTAAATCATTGTTTTTTTTAAGGGAGGGAAAAAAAACATGGCTGCCAATTGCAATTGGCTGGACTGCAGATTATAATTGATCTAATTTCCACTTGGATGAAGTAACGCATTCAATGGATAAAAGTAAAAGGACCGATGAAAGATGTTCATTACATTTTTGTCAGTTGGAAGGAAAGTGGAATGTGTTTCCCTCATATGAACATGTGAAATGAGAGACAACTAATGCTGCCACTTAGTGGACAATTTAAAAATTCAAAAAATCATCTGTCCAAGTACCAAGTCTCCAAACTAGTACCTGGAACGTATTAGAAGCATAACAGAAGGGATACATAGAAAAACCAACCGCAAACTTTGGTCCAAACTTATTGTATAACAGTGTTGTAAGCAATTAGAGGCAACATGTTGGACATTTTGGTTTGTTCTGGAAGGATTGCTTTTCATGTTTCATTTTTCATTTTTCCACTCCAATTATCAACAGTTTATTTATTATTTTAATACTGGTGTCTCTCAGGAGATACGATAGATCCTTTTCACAGAGGTGTCATCGTATGATAAATATAGGCGTCGCTCATAACAGTAATTATGGGTCTGTACTTGTATGTACCAGGGCACAGGTAGTCGTCTTATCTTCACTAGCTTTAGTTTTGTGTTCCTCTTTCTGGGTTCCTCTTTCTGCGTTATTCTTTCTGCGTTCCTTCTCAATGTTCCTTTCTCAATAATTAATGGATTAAGGGTTTTTCCTGTGTGAAGCACTTTGAGACTGTACAGGCTATACACATAAGATGGACTTGAACCTGAGGATAACTTACCGCCCCCCAGTGGCCGGAGGTCCAGTGAGCGCAGGGCTGCAGGTTGCACGGCTTCGTATCAGAGGGAGGTCTCCTCCCCGCGCCGACACAGTGCTGGCTCCCCAGCTCTTGGGGCCTCTGGTCGGGGCCCCCCACGCAGGTAACCCTCCTGCCCTGGGTGCCCCCTCCACAGCTGGCTGAGCAGGGCGACCAAGCAGCGAGCTGCCACCTGCTCCACCACCACCAACCAAAAAAGAAAAAGCTGGATGAATTAGAATGAATCTTTCCCTTCATTTTGAGTCCCAAGTTTTTGAGTAACTTGAACTTTGAGTAACCCCAATATAATTATTAATAAGATGAGATGTGTACTTTATTAATTGTAATGTTTGTAGAAGTAACAACTAAACATTGGCTTCCAATTTCTGAAATTGTGGTCACAGGTTGTTTTGCTCATGCAAAAAGTATAAACACAGAACATTGTATAAATAAATGTTACATCAAGATCATCCAACAGGAAGAGATAGAAGGAGACAACACAGAAAGTCGGTCTCGTGGCACAGTAAAAGTTCAGCAGCACACAATAAAAAGATATTCTGCTGGACTTTTATTTTTTAACAAGGACCACATGGGGCAACAATAATATTCATGTCTCGAATTCAGATGATAGCCACATTGGACCTGTTAAATGTGCCATGGTTCTCAAGTTTTTCTCCCCAAGGTTGTTCCACTTAGTTCGTGTATACATTACACCAATAATAATTTATAGTGCATTGTCTTTTATGGTGCTTTTTTCCTTATTTTGTGTGTGTGTGTGTGACTGTGACCGCGTGATCGTGTGACTGTGTGACCGCTTGACTGTGTGACTATGTGACTGTGTGTGATGAGGAACTATAACATTGACCTGCAGTAGCAGTCAGGTACCTGAGGGGGCAGCCTTGTCCATGACATAGTTCAGATGTCTTGCTGCTGTTTGTAGAGTCAGGGCAGCCATCCGTCGCCATACCACCGTTACTATGGAGACAACTTTGACCTTTGTTGTGAACAAAAAAGGAACAGAAACAACAAAATATGGGACTTTATGAGTGGGGGTTTGGATACAGCACAAAAAAACAAAAACCTATTCAAATATTGTCTATATAATTCTATAATGTACAATAATGCCATTGGACCATTTGTGAGTAAGGATTCAGATTTCTTAAGTTCTATAAAGGCATGTATGCTGTTTGTTTTAACTTCTTGCTGTAACTTGTTCTTTTAACAGATAGGCAGACTAACAGACGAAACCATCATCAAAAGACATGGGACTAACACACTCCCGAAAGACAGTGAACGCTGGTATATCAAGGCTTTAATGTAACATATGCCCTTAAAAACATATGTTTCTCATACAAGCCTGATATCACTTTAAGGATATGGGACAGTTAAATCAAAACATGTGGAAAAGGCTGCAAAAAGTTGCGAACCGGAAAATAAGCTGAGATCCATGATAATATTAAGTGATACAAATCTAAAACTATAATCGAATAATTAATCCTATTTATACTAGAAACTGGATAATGAGACAAGGCAAAACCTTATGGTGTGTGTTTGGGTGAGATCCTGTCTCAAGAGAATTAATGTTTGTCAATATCAATATATTATCTATAGCCTATATATATAGGCTATAGATAATATAGGCTATATATAGGCTATAGATAATATATAGCATATACACATTTATAAATCATCCATAAACATATATTCTGCAAGGTATCTTCCTCTAAAGGGATCCATTAAAACTATTCTTTGCTTTTACACAGCTTCCACGCTCTATCCTTAAAATAGAAACACGAAACCTAAGAAAAATGCATTTCTCCTGCTTTATGTTTTTCACTAGACCTCCCCTTGAACGACCCTTTTCACAGACCATTGACACCAGTGATTCTCAACTGGTGGGTCGTGACCCATAAGTGTTCGCTCAATGTTTTTAACAACAGTTCATGAAGGCGTTGTTGACTACTGCAATATTGGTAAATACATTTTTTAGTTTTTGGGGTTGTGACTTAATGACTAATGACACATGTGGGTCCTGAGACCGAGACCGGCTTTAGAACCCCTGATCTAGACATTCCCCAGCGGTGACTCAGAGCGACGGGCGCTAAGCGTGTGCTAAAGAGATCGACTGTGTGCTGTGGTGTTGATGTCTGGCCCCACCAGACAAGAGTCACGACCGAAACGTATCACTGCACCCCTTGTGAGAACAAAGTAAGTCGTCCACCCACGAGACAAGCGAGCGTCCTGACTTGTCGCAGCCCTCGGGGCTGAAACAAGTCTTTGATTACACTACAAGCGCTGACGTCGCCGACGATTATCCATTAACAAGGTGAGCTCAGGACTTTTGGGTTGTAATGTTTGGGCTTTCCTGTATGGTTTGCTCATCATAAGGGGGAACCGAAGGATAGAAATCGCTCCATCTCACCTGAGATGTGCAAGCGCGACGCCGCGGAGGTGGTGCCGTGGCGGTTGGCGGCGGTGCAGGTGTACACGCCCTCGTCCTCCTTGTCCGGCGACAGTATCCGGAGGGAGCCGTCCGGCAGCTGGGATACTCTGCGCCAGGACAAAAGACGACAAGGCGACCCCTTAAGCTAGAGCTGGCCATTGGGCATTGTCAAACCACTCACGACACACAGGAGCAAGGAGATACGGTCGACATTCCAGCACATTTCTTTGAAGAAGCCTTGGAGACCAGAAACTGAATCCCAACCCAAAGGGGATATGCAAGGCGTGTATGTTTTACCTAATGTCCGAGTGGATCTCGTGACCATTCCTGGTCCAGGTGATGGATGGCGCCGGATGACCCATCGCCTCACACTTCATCTCCACGCTGGCCACCTGCCGCTGCAGCGTCACCGGCGTCCCCACGTGCACCGTCACCCCGGAGGCCACCGCCAGGCCCACCTTCCTGGGCCGCTCGATGATGATCGGAGCCCGGGGTCTGGTGGTGTGTGCTCTGCCGTGGGGCCTGTAAAGTAAGGGCCCCTGCGTGGAGGACTCGGGTCTCTCCGGAGGGTGGAGCGTGGACTCGTTGGCGTCCCCTTGGGTGGCGGTGAGCTCGCCGAGCAGCCGGGCGACAATGAGCTCCTCCTGGGGCCCCCCCAGACCTTCCGAGAGCCTCTGGACGACGGCGTCCAGCTTCCTGGTCTCCGCGATCAGCAACAGAGGGTCGGAAAGCTCCGCGCCTGTCGCTTCGTCTCCCGCCATCGACCGGTTCGTTTCACTGGAATGCGGCATGGCGCCGACCGCTCTCTCCTCCTGAGCGCCGGAGGCTTTGAGGTCGAGCAGCCGCCGCGCGACGTCGTCGTAGCGGCCGAAGGAGTCACGCAGCTCCCGAGAGCTGTCCTGCGTCAGCGGCATGTCTGGCCCGCTTGCTTTCTGCTGCTGCTGGCCGCCGGCGCGGAGCCACGGCTCCCCGGCGCCCGGCCAAGACAGCTTCTGCTTGCTGCCAATGACCTTGAGGACAAAGCTCTCCTGGGCCTTGCCGGCGACGCACGTGTACACGCCGGCGTCGGCGGCGTGCAGCTGGTGGATCTTGAGGTGGCCGGGGGACGCGAGGGAGAGGCGAGGGGGGTCGTCGGCCAGGGGCCTGCCTCCCTTCAGCCACTGGACGTGGCCCTTGCGGAAGCGGCGGGTCGGGCAGCGGAGGACCACCGACGTCCAGGGGAGCAGGTAGGCGTAGCCCCCTACGACAAACTGCAGCTTCTTGCCCTTCTTCCACTGGATGTACACCTTGCTCTGGGCCAGGATGGTGGGGTCCGGCTTGGCGATTTCTAGTCTGTTGGTCTCTGGAGCAGAAATAGACGGCGAAAGGTTTAAAAAAGCGAGTTCCGTCAAACACAAAACAAATAAAACTTGTTCTGGCAAGAATGAACCTAACCATCCAAAGCCAACATTAAAGTTCATTATTAGTTAGTACTGGGTAAACATGAACTCCATGTAGGAGCTTTACTTCAAAGTAAGAGTCTCTTACTGTCGCAGGGCCTCAGAGAGCATGCCTGGACACTGGGGGGTCGGGGGGCCGCCATGCAGGCGTCCTGTGAAAGGGTCCGGACGCGGCCGCTCTCTTCCTGTGTCGCGCACGCCATCTCCACCCTCTGGATACCTTTCCCGCAGCTCACCGAACACTGGACAAAAAGTTTAAAGTATAAAAATATGACAATAATATAATGTATTGTACTGAAAAACGCTTGACACCCATGGACTGGAACACACACATGCGGTGCGATGAGGTGCGAGGATTAGATTTCTCTTTATTATCAACTATTATTATTCAATTATTAAAAATGCAGGTTCAATTCAATAACGCAGGTTTCAACCAGTTCAATTTAAATAATTGAAATGGTGACTGGTAGTACTTTTTAATACCTTTTTAATACCACTTAGAACACAATTTAATACAGATTTCACAGCTCAACGACATAAAGGTAAATGACCTCAAGCTGGAATTGTTGAAAAGTATACACATTTATGTGTATTGTTATTTCTTGATTTGCTTTAATTCTGTCAGTTTATCTCAGCAGCGCTGCTTGTCTGCCAACAAAAGTATCCTGCAAGCGCATGAAGTTATCGTGCCAGTGCAGTGGTCAACACAGCTTGTGGATGCAGCGGAAGGCAAAGAAATATCTATTTCACATAAAAATACATAAAAGTTTGACATTTATTGGTTTGAGTTTTATCATTTTTTCCTCCCCCGACAGTCGCAAAACATATTTAAGACCTATTAAAATTATATTTAAGAATTTTGAGATAGATACTCAAATAAAAAATATATATTTGAAGATATATTGAAGAGTCTGTACTACTGTTAATACCTCCGCAGGTACCCTGACGTAGGTAGATAAAGAGGAAGTCTACCTGGGACCAGACACCGGTCACCCACTGAGGCGGGCAGTCCTGCCTGGCGCAGGGCTGCTGGTCGCTGGGGACTTTGGACGGGCAGAAGGTGTCGGGCAGAGCCAGGGCACTGCCGTCTGCCAGATGCTGTTTGCACACCACCTCCCTCCTCTGGATGCCGCCGCCACCACAGCTACGCGAGCACTAGGACACACGTTAGGAATACACTGCTGCGATTGGCCGTTCACCGATGGGTCACAACGTCGCAAAGGATAAAAGGATGCACTGTAGACATATGCACTCGAATTAATTACTTTTCAAGTGGGAAAGAAAGACAAGTCATGACTCCCCGAGGTGAACCGCAAGTCAGCAATGGATTCTAATCAATAAAATACATGCAGATGTGTCAGAAGTGTTATATGAGTATCAAGTATCGATACTGATATCACTAAATCATGATATTACTATATCACACCACCACACGTTCGGTCAAACCACAAAGAGCGTACTTTCCCCCCAAAAGCCGAGATTTCCTTGCCCTACCTTTCCCCACTCTTGGGTCTCCCACGAGGGGGGACAGTCGAAGCGGTTGCATGCCTGCACGGGACCGGGCTTGGAGGGGGGGCACTCCTCGTCCCGCACGGCCCTGGTCTGGTTGCTGGCGCGGGACGGCCGGTGGGTACAGGCCACGGTGCGCGTCATCAAGCCCACGCCGCACGTCGCCGAGCACAAACTCCACGCCCCTGTTTGCCACCTGCGGGAGCGTGGGGGTGGTGCATGTTTTTTTTAATGTTTAGCTTAACCTTTTAACTATTAATCTATTAAACTATTCACCGTCTCGCTAGGGATCACACGGATGTATTAAGGGTGAATAATGTGTTTTCAATAATATAGTGTGTACGACTGTCAATAATGTCTTCCTCAACGGTTGGTAATATTTGCATTCATTGTTTTGTGTTGACATTGTTACTACACTATATTGTGTATGGATATACTTATTTATGATTTATTTTTTGTCGTTTTGACTCTAGACACTAAGAAACGGTATCTTGTTTTGAATTCCCATTACTAGCTTGTACTTTCTGCTCTAGTATTTAGCAGCTTTTATTAATAACGAGCAGCTTATCTTATCTTATCCTAAATGAGTTTGCTACCGCAGTAGTGCACATTTCGACCTTTGTGAATCAATAGCCAGCGTCGCAATATTGGACTTTTTAAAAAAAGGATCATATTTCTAAACCATTAGGTCCAATGTGCATGAACATAGATTCCATAACAAAATGTAGCATCTGCGACCCCAGCCCATAGACGTCTGAAAGTACGTTTCGAAAGCCAAAAGATGGGCTTTTCATACTTTTCGCAGTCATCGTGACCTCGGAAATAAATCCGGATTTGGCGGGAAGCCTGGGAGCGGTCTGAGGGGAGAGACGGACCTGTGCGGTGCTGACAGTCAGAGGAAGAGCTTCAGACCAGAGCCACCTGTCAACAACGCTACATGCTGCACACAATATACCTAAATTATGGATTTTACAATTGAACGGTGCCCTGGACCGACATAGGATGGGCCTATTCACAGTCTGATTTACCGCTGGAGTGGAACCCATATGGCACATGCTTCCAAGAGATAAAAACACAACATCGCTAGATACATGAGCCTGGATCTGAAATAGAAGTGGAAAATGCTGTTTACTTTTAATATGGTGATGTTTAGGTAACCGTGAAACATATCAAGGACCCTCATGTGCTTTTCCCCGGCAAACTCGTCTCACGTGACCTAATCAACGCTAAATCTGCTAACGCTAGTGTCCGGGCTCCACTGGGCCACTCGAATAGACGTCTCACGGATAAAAGACCATGACGGATATCGCATGCGAGCCCTCCAAACAAATACCTTCTTAGTATTTCAGCTATTTGTATTCATACAAGGGGTCCAGGAACCGGTGAGGGGGGGGGGGGGGGGGGGGGTTTTTTTCGGACAAAGCAAAAATTCCCTCCAA
>JAOPJI010000054.1:459919-477824 GCA_027122695.1 Merluccius productus | reverse complement strand
ACGATTAATCATGATTAACTATGATCAATCATGCGATTAATCGAGTTAAATATTTTAATCGTTTGACAGCCCTAGTATTCATATGAACTTTTATTATGAATGGTTATGTATACGTATGTGCATATGTGTATGGTATGTGTGCGTCTCACCCTACGTTGTTGTCTTTTTTGCCAATTGCCCCTTGGGGACAAATAAAGGCCTTGAATCTTGAATCTTAGTAAACACAACCAAAAAAATGGACTAATTCATGAAGATTCATAAAGTTCATCTTATCTTGATCGCCCCCCCAAACCCCGGGTCACCCCTACATAGGTATTCCCCCCCCCCCCCCCTCCTTACCGGTGACCAGTCCTGCGCCAGCCAGGTGGGGCAGTGGAAGGTGTTGCAGGGCTGCAAGATGGCCGCCTTGGGCACGTACAGGCACTTCCACTCCTCGGCCGGGGTGATGACGCCCTGCATGTCCTCCTCCACGCACGACACCGCACGGCTCTGGATGCCCCCGCCGCATGACGTGGAGCAGGCTGTCCAGGGGCTGCTCTCCCACCTGGGACCAGAGAGGAGGAGGAGGAGGAGGAGGAACCAGAGGAGGAGGAGGAACCAGAGGAGGAGGCCATTGACGACCAGGAGAGAGAGAATGACTGACGTGCAATTTCATTGGTTGGTTGGTTTCTGACATTTTAGTCATTTAGCAGACGCTAATATCCTTTATGCTTGCTGTTTGTTTTCAACGCTAATAATGGTCAGGCCCCCGTCTTATATTATAGACCTCATTCACTGTCACTCAGTTCCTAGGACAACACATGTATGTATGTCCCACGGTCACGAGTAAAACTAAATGAGAGAGAGAGGAGAGAGAGGAGCCTTTGCAGTTGCTGCTCCACGATTTTGGAACCAGCCGCCATTCGATATTAGATGTGCTCCCTCCAGCTCTGTTTTTAAATCTAGGCTAAAGACACATTTTTATTCACTGGCCTTTTTGGCCGTCTAACCTTTCAATTATCATTGTCATGTCTATGACTCTGCATTTTGTCCCTTGGTGTTGTTTATTGTTGTCGTTGGTATTTTTCTCCTTGTGTTTTTTCACTTTTACTCTGTATTTGAATGTGTTCAGCACTTTGGCCAGCTTCAGCTGTGTTTAATCGTGCTCTAGAAATAAACCTTCCTTACATACTTACTTACTTATAATATACTGTATATACGTGACTTACAGTGAATGATTTCAGATGCATGATATTAGTGAGTAGGTATGGTGGTTGAGGTATCTTAGCTCAAGCGCGCCTTCAGGTAGATGGCAGAGATTGGGGGATTAAAACCTAGAACCTTTCGGCTGAGAGTCAAAAACCCCTAACCGCTGGACTATCCCCTGGCCCTTCATGTTCTGCTTTCTTGATTGAGTTGCATTTAGGTGTGCGTGTGTGTGTTTATGTGTGTGTGTGTGTGTGTGCGTGTGGGTAAAATCTCTCCAGTACATACCGGGGGAGGGGGTGGTAGAGGTCGTAGGGCATTATCTGCTTGTATCCGTCACTGAAAATCAGAAACACAAATACGCTTCTAAGAAAAGTGCATCTTAATCCTCGTCCTAATCCTAATAAATTGTTCTCAGCCCCCTTTGGATAGCTTGGAGTGCCCAGCAAGAATTATGAACGATATGAAGGAGATCATTATATTGGGGCCTGGAACCAAGTTACGATTCGGTTGTGAATGGGACATTTTCATCATAGTCCCTACACAAGTCTATAAGTCTACAACCTAATCAGGGGTGGTAGAATCCCCCCTTGTAATCCATCTGAGGCAGTATAGGCCTACAGTCATTACGTAAGGGGCAATGTACAGCGAGCCGGTCATTATGGCGAAATAAACCCTGACAGGGAGATGCAGGACCTCGAAGCGGAGGGATCTTGAATGACGCTGATGTGGTTTATTTTGCAATAATGACTGGCTCGCTTATTATTATCCTACTTATAACACTGCTGCTTATTAAAAAATAAATAATTTGACATGATTGAAATTATTCTGCAAATAAATAAATAATTGTCTGTTAGATTCTTGGAGAATGGTGTCCATAGCAACAGTCTGTTATTCATAGCAATGGTCTGCTCTTCAGAAAAAGACCGTAGAATGCCGTAATTGACCAATCAGAACTGAGTATTCAACAAAGCCGTGTAATGACGTTCATTCACCTGGCGAGACAGGGGTCCATGTTGCACTCGCGCAGTTTGGGCTTGGGCTTGATGTTCTCAGGGTAGTAGTGGCAGTACTGGTCGACCACCATGCGGCCGCTGCGCAGGTCCAAGCACTCGGCCGAGGTCAGCTGGTAGCCTGCACACCAGAGGAAAACGTTTGGCACAAACCCCCTTGAATTGAATGGCACACATTCAAAAACCCGAATGAACCATCAAGAGGCTATTTTTCTGTCATCACCAGTGCCGAAATTCCTGGGGGGGGGGACCAGGGGGCGTGTCCCCACCGATGTTCAAAGAGAGCTAATTTTTCCCATATTTCAGTGTAACGTCCAGCGATCTGACTTTGCGGCTGAATTGGCAGCACATTCGCCTGGCCGGTTCTTTTACAATTTAAAGTTTAAGTGCAACTTAAGCTGTTCCTCCCAGGCATTGTGGAATACATGGTTGGCTCAAAGTAAACACAGGGTTTATGTGGAAGTGGAAGACCCCACACTCCCAACCCGATTGGTCCCCCCCCCCCCAAATGTGTGACTCATTATTTTGCCCTTGGTCATCATGCATTTGTGGTGTGGTGGTAAATCTTGAACTCTCAATGATCAGACAGTTTGACTTAATAGCACAATTATCTGGTTTATTCTTAATAGGGAAATAATAACAGAAAGTAAGAAGAGAAAATAATCAAAGAAAAGTATCAGCTGATGGGTCCCACAATACGACGTGCATCTAATGCCTGTCAGAGACTGCGAGCCCCGAACAGAGTTTGCATAAAGATAATATACAATTCAAAACTATCCCAAGAGAAGGGAGGCAGTCTCCTTTCTCCCAGGGTCAATCTTAGGCAATAACAGATAGCTGGAACTTATGGTTCCTTTGGTATGCATACCAGCGTGAGGGTACCAGCATGCACTGTTGTTGGGTCAAATCATGAGAAGGCCATGCGGTGGACGAAGGCAGAGCATGGGTCAGCATGAGAATATAAAGAATTTCCATTACGGTGGCCATTAGACGTAGAAACGTTTTCTGGCACGGTTGACCTGGCAAGCAATAACTACGTTTCATTGTTTTCTTCGGTGCAAAATGATTGAACGATTGGAATGCTTTTTAAACTATTCTTCCAGTTTCTGTTATACGTTGTAACCGTGTTTGACAGTTTTATGCTGCTGTCTTGGCCAGGTCGCTCTTCCAAAAGAGATGTTTAATCTCAATGGGACCAACCCGGTTAAACAAAAGGTTAAACCAAAACAAATCCATTGGCCGAATAATGGGATAGGATCATTGAACTAGACGGCACTGGCGTCAACGTTCCCGGTGCCTGGTTACCTCCGCCGCACGTGACCGAGCACGGGAAGAAGTCGGTCTCCCGCCAGCGGTGGATGATGGGCTGGTAATAGATGAACTGGACCACGCTGTCCGCCACTCCGCCACTGCCATACTGGACCTGGGAGAGAGAGAGAGAGAGAGAGAGAGAGAGAGAGAGAGAGAGAGAGAGAAAAACTGTCACTGTTACTGACGGCGACTGGAAATGTTCTGCTCTATTGACGGTCCAATTTGATGATCTGCAACTTTGGACATTGTTTGAGCGTTGTTTGAAGACATGAATTGTGGACATGAGTTTTGCATTTGTGATGTCATCATTGAAAGCCAGTTCCATCTTAATTTAAGTACTGTACCAAAATTCACTATAATATTGCTCACTTCAGTGAAGGAGAAACTTGGGACAAATTGCTTTTTCAATAAATGACAATGCACTTGTTTTTTTAATAAACTACAACCTGGAGTTTCAAAGGCTCCCACACAAATCAAGATTGTTTTTTTGTTTTGTTTCTATTTAAAGCTGAATAATGAGCAAGAACGGCGCCAACACACAAAAAAACTGTCTGAATTTCTACAACAATAACAAAGCCAGGCAAATGAATGACATTAAACTTCCCCCTTTTTAATGTGCTGTATTATTATCATTATGCAGGCCAATGTTAGATCTAGGATAGTTAAAAGCTACTTGGCTACGTCTACAAGTAAATCACCAGCAATCCCTCCCTCTAAAAGCACAGTGCAGAACAGATCAAAAGGAATTTGAAATGGCAGCAGGGGCCAAAGAGTGAGCATCACTCTGTTTATTTAAAATACATCTCTTGGCTCAGGGAACACACGCTCCCGGGTTAATTGTTCTGGGGCAGAAGAGGAACAAGAATAAACAGAAACTAAATTGCCATAGAAACAAAAAAGAGAAGACTGAAAAGATGTGTCAAGTCATTTACAGCCCCACTTCAAGGAGCAGAGGAGCAAATGTGCGAGGGGAGGCGGTTGGGTTTATTCGGGAATGAAAAGCAAAAGCTTTTCTTCTGCTACTAGGAGTATTGTGAACATATATGCAGGCTAATATGCATTCCAACTGGTTTTCATTTTTTTCAAGTTGTTGTTGTTGTATTCCAACTGTGTTCCTTTGCTTTCCAAACCATGGTAGCACTAACCAACATACAAATGGGAAAAACAAGAGTCTAGTTATTTTACCCGTACAAATTAAACATTGTTTATTAGACAGGAAAATGGGCACAGGGAAAATTAACAACGTGAAAGCATTGAAAACTACTGAAATCTGTGCTCCAACAGATTTTATATACACAATTTAAGAAATGTTTCCCTTCTAGTCTCACTCGTCCCCCATGTTCTGGAGAAATAAGCAACGACAGCTTATACCTACCCCAAATGTATAAATCAAACACCACTACTCTTCGTTCAAATTCACTTGTTTACAGTGGAAAGACGTTTCTGGCACACTTTTAAATAGGGTTTTCCATTTGCCCGGGCTTTTCCACTGCTGTGATATGAATTGGCTGTCTGCCTTGAAACGGATTAGAAAATTATGCACTTATTACTGCCTCTCAGATTTCTGTCTCCTGCATTCCTATTTATTGTGCTATCCTGACTTGCAGTTTTTTATTAGCATTCGCTAACCCATGGTCTGTAGTGTTTACCCGCTGGCCCTGCTGTGTGTGTGTGTGTGTGTGTGTGTGTGTGTGTGTGTGTGTGTGTGTACAAATATTAAACATGGTACGGATAAGTTCAGGTCAGTGTTTTTTTTCTTAATTAATTAGTTGATTAAGAACAAAAATACATTATCCAATAATACTAATAAAATATATTCTTGGGTCTTTGATAAAGGCTAGGGTTTCAACATCTACTAAGTGGACTAACAATGGAGTTATAATTCCATGGTTTGCATTGTGATGCGTTAAGGTCATCCCACGTGGGCTGCAGAGGGTGAACAGATGAGAAAACTGCATAATTTCAACCTGATGACCACAAGGACAACAAGCCTTTTAACAAACGGAAATAGTTTGCTGATTACTATCACAAGAGAATAGAGAAGGATAGAAAGACGTGATTGCCTTTATCTTTAAAGGTAATGTAGATATTGTCAAAGCAACGTCATTCATTTTTATGTTTTTAGCCTGCTCAATGGAAGTGAATGGTGGTTCAAAACGTGGGGATGTGGATTTTAAGATAAATATGCAAAATGGGTGAACTACTACTACTGGGTGAACTACTACTACTGCTTTAAATCAAAGTTTGTGTAACTGGCCTTGCAAAGCAATATTATCCATTGAAAATATGGCTCACTTCAGTGAAGGAGAAACTTGGCACAAATTGCTTTTTTAATAAATGACAATGCACTTGTTTTTTTAATAAACCACAACCTGGAGTTTCAAAGGCTCCCACACAAATCAAGATTGTTTTTTTGTTTTGCTTCCATTTAAAGCTGAATAATGAGCAAGAACGGCGCCAACACAAAAAAAGAGATGAAGCAGCAGCCTGTGTGTAATGTGATAATGTTACAGGATTTTATTACAAAACTAAGTGTCTGTGTCTTGGTTGTCTAGAATGGACATGGCTTCCAGGTTCTCCGTCATTGGCTGACAATAGAGAAGCACAGACTGTCCCTGATGTCCATGGAGTTCTGGAGACGGGAGAAAATCATTCGCAGAGATCTGGAACACCTCCTCAAGAAGGAGGTGGCTGCAGGAGCCACCACGGAGAAGCTGAGCCACGATGTAACCTCCTTGAAGAAGGAGGTTGTTTCATTGAAAGCAGCTGCCCAAGAGCTTAGCTCCAGCCTGGCTGCAGAGAG
Source organism: Merluccius productus (assembly GCA_027122695.1). Lineage (NCBI taxonomy): Eukaryota > Metazoa > Chordata > Actinopteri > Gadiformes > Merlucciidae > Merluccius > Merluccius productus. Next base: position 471,512 of record JAOPJI010000054.1, on the reverse strand, counting down.
GGTGACATTTAATGAAGAGGTGGCTGACATGACTGAAGCCAGGAAGGCCTTCCAGATGGAGAGAGAAAACATCCGGCAGGAGATGGACCCCTTCAGAAAGGAGAGAACCGAGCACTGGATGCAGATGAAGGCCTACTTGATGGAGAAGAAGGGGATAGAGGTGAAGAGAGAGGCCTTCCTCAATGAGGCAAATAACCTCAAGACTCTCCACATGGACCTGAACCAGAATCAGAACCAGACCACTTCCCACAAAACAAGGCATGTGCTGAAGAACGCCAGCCCCTTTTACTTGGAGTCTGTGTGGACTTGCCAGGACATAAATGGCAACTGCACCTGTTCCAGGAAAAAGCGACATGGACAAAGACTAAATGGCAAGTCCAGAATTCAGGACACTCTTCTGAAGCCCTACTGGCCAGACAGGGTCAAGCAGGGGCGCTGTAGATGCAGACCCCTGTAGATGTACACAGGTCTATGTTGCCGTGGTACTGACTGAGCTTCTCTTCTCCTTTCTTCTCCTACTGTACCCATTGGTTTCATTAAACTTTTTAATTGGCCTATATTCTAACGTATTCCAATGTTCTCCGTGCTTCCATTAAACATGGCTACATTTTATAGTAATTCATGTTAAACCTCACAGTAGCTCTATTTTATACACAGAAATCACAGTTACTATGGCAATTATATTCCCAGATGGCCAATTTTACTATTTAAAATAGAATGTCTACTGGCTTCAAAATATAAAGGTGAAACTAACAACAAAAATACATGCTAAACACACAGATCATATAGACATGGCATGTCTACAGTATATGTATGTCAGGCTGTCCTTATAAACACTATGTGTGTGTGTGCGTGCGTGTGTGCATGCACATGCGTGTGTGTGTGTGTGTGTGTGTCTGTGTGTGTGTGCGTGTCTATGTCTAATAACCACAATGTTACTGCAAAACCAGGCACCAGGATGGGAATTCTCAATTTCAAACGCAATGCATTCTGGGACGCAATGGATTCTGGGATTCTTTGCTGTTCGAGGAGGCTGGAGGCTGTGGTTGTACACCTTCTCCCGGCTACTGTTGCCCTCCCGGAGCAAAGCAGGAATAGTGGAAATGATCAACAGGGGAGACAGGAAAAAGTGACGCGTAGAATCGTGTCATGTAGAAGGAATATGGCTCAATAAAGTTAACATTCAATAAAGATTCATGCCAACGTTTGCCGCCATTCCAGTTTGCTATTCTCACTACTCTCCATCCATGGCGAGGCGTTTACGTCACAGATCTATTTTGAGGGAGGAAAGCGGAGCAGCCAAACACATTAAATCGTTTAAATCAGAACGGACACACCATTAAGCCAAAACCAACTACTTGCCTTGGAACTAAATGGGGGTAATGCTACCATTGTTTTTACTGCATGACACAATGCGTCGGAATTGCGTAGCCCCTTTCCAAGAGCTAAGTAGAACAAGGGAGACATTCGTGTTGGATAGCTACACAGCGCGGCGCTCAGCTTGCATCTACCCTCCAAACGTAAAACAGGCTCGGATTCAATCTCATCCTAAACTCTTTGTGACACGAGGGGAGGGTGGGGCCGGGGGGTCCTCGAGAGGTCATGCAAGAGGAACCGATCGCGTTGGCCTCGCAACGTTCAGAAAAACTACCGTTTTCACTTTTCACTGGGGAGAGAGAGCCACGAGAACATGATGTCATACTACATCTATTCAGGAGCGTATAAGGACTGTTTTGGGGGATCAGTTACAGGGAGAGGTAACCATTCCATCACTTCTGACCCTTTTCCAAAAAGCGGTAATCTGTCCATTAGACAAAGCCATAAAAAAACTAAACAAAACAGAAGGTGAATTGAAATCACAAGGAGCACTTCAGGTTGTTTTAACCGCAAAACGTTGGAGTTTCACAGCAACGTTTACAGCAGATCTCTAGCCAGCCAAACGTCTATCTTAAAAGGAGAGTTTATACAATCTAAGTGCAGTCAACTCCTCTGAGGCGATGCCCTTTTGATTGCGTTGGCTAGCGAGGGAAATCAGATAACCCCGCCCCTCACCTTGACAGTGAAGTCGGCTCCCAGCGGCCCGGCGATTCTCATGACGGCCTTATCGGGGTGTTTTTGAAAGTCCAGGGTGGTGTTCTCCAGGTAGTGCTGGCCCGACGCCTCCAGGGAAAGTTCTCCTTTAACACCTTGCAGGGTCTTGCTCTCGATGTCTGAAAAAAAAAAGGATTTGTTATTTTAAAAATAAACCACAAACTCAATAGGTCATGGAATAGGAGATCATTGAGAGTTTGCGATCGCGTTCACTTGATCGATAAATCAAACACAGAACCGGGCCGGTGCTACTACAAGCGCTTCACCCCGTTGTTGGGAAATTCAGTGTGGCTGACGTTGGTTCTTGTCCGATTCTGGCTATTAGAGCTACAACAAACAAAAATGTAAACCGTGGAGGAGCCAACACCAGTGGTTGTGTGTGTGTGTGCCAACAGATGGCTCCGATTTAAGCGCCCTGGGCAAAGAAAATTGGGGAAATATTTAATGAATGATGCGGTGCGTGGGAGAGGATAGGTAGACGGAGAGATGAAACATTTGGTATCGATTAGATCTGAGGGGGAGTTGGCTGCCAACACCTTGAAATAAGTGATACCTTTTTGGAAAGGCTTTGGTTCATATTTCTTTTGGAGTCAGAGAAAAGAGGTCCAACAACCTTGCCTCTCTTTTGTGCTTTAAACTGCTTTCAAAACTAATCAAGCGAAGTTTGTAAAAAGAATACACTTACAAAAGATTTGGCTTTTCCCAAACTATAAACAATCGCGTAACATTGAGTGAACCAAAATCCCAGCAAGGGTAATTATACTCTGTATTGAACCAAGTCAAATCAAATTGTATTAGATCTAATTTGATTACAATTAAAGTTTCAAAGGGCTTTACAGGTCCACGTTCAAAATGCGCTCTGACAACACCCCTTAAACTTGCAGCCAGCCAAAAAAAATACTGTCTATGCTGCCAAGCCCTATCATTGTCTGAACATTACGACTAAAGTACACACCTAAAAGCAATTTGAAGAAGCCCTACTATACCACAAAAATGCTGTAGTAGGCACATTGAAGGCCGCCGTCAGTTACAACACACATTTCATTCTTGAAATCATTTTGTATGGAAGGATACCACGGACCTACCAAGACTTACACAAGTGATCCGAACCTTTAAGAACAAGCCTCACATGGCGACTCCTATAAGGGATGACCACTACCGTGTCCTCAGCTTTTGGGAGAAAGACAGAGAGAAGGTTCAAAAGGAATGAAATAATGACGGAAAGAAAGCATTTTTCAGAGCAATACAGAGTTATCGATGTGCAATGCATAACCACATTGTAATACAATAAATATAATGTAATAAACAAAAAATGAACATAATGGATACATGGCTACAACAACAAAAGTAGATCTTTGTGGTCACTTTTTCGTTTTTTAATGTATGTGTTTTTAATGGCTGTATTACAATTTAAACCAAACACAGATGTCACAGGTGATATTTCTTGATCCTAAACTTCTGCCTTCCTTACCTTTTCCAGAGGAATGCTGGGACTTGTAGTGTCCCCGCACCAATCGGCAGGAGGAGCCATCTCCGTTGCACACACCGCAATTGTCCTCCTTCGCAGCACTGCCCAGCTCATGATCGCAGCCGACAATCTAAGAAAATAACAAAGGGGCAGTCAAATATATCCGCAAAACCTCAATGACAACAGAAAGTAAAAGTTCAGCGTGAACTCTTTTCTCTCTCGCTCACACACAATCATGACCATCGTTAACCCGGTATATTCATTGCAGTGGAACTAATTAATACAATACATCTGCGATTTGCAGATAGAACAGTAACCCGCTGAGTCATATTACACATTCTTTCTAGCCATCTTTATTTGATGGATGCGTTTCCTCGCGCGTTCTGTCGGCGAGACGAAGCGCACAAACCGCACTGTGATTCTAAGCGAGGTACAGAAAGCATTTTAAGAAATCCTTCAGACGTCTTCGCACACGCAATGCCCTGGGATGCCGTTCCATTCAACCGGGGAAGAAATGCATTGCAAACCATTTCCTGGCTTGTCAGTCAATATAACCCCCATTCTGGGATCCTTTTTTTTTTTTTGCTCGATCCTTATTAGACATTCATTCACAAAGCAGATGGCTTGCTATTCGCCCAACGTCACTCACGGACCATTGGTTTTGTCATATGCACTCTTCGGTCAGTGGATTTCAACACGCCACCGCCACCACAGTTGTTTTAGTGATTAGTGTGTGTTTCAGTGGTTAGATGTAAATATGTAGATGTGCAGATCTAAGAAAAATGTGGTTTGGTTAAAATACAGCAATTATTTTGGCAGGGACGTGTGTTCAATAGTGCATCTTTTTTTCTCTATTTTTAACAATGAAATGGAATTGGAATTTGTGGCCAAAATCATAAAATGCAATAAAAGTAGGACATATGAGGCTAACTTTGCTCATAACAAAGATTATATTTTCTTTGCCATCAAACAAACAGTTGAACCTTGAACCAAAGGTAGACAATGTGCCAGTTTTTCATATCACATTTAAATACTTGAAATACATGAATATACCTGAATAACAGATAATAAATACTGAAATACTAAATCAATATTTAATAACAGGACAGACTTATCCATTATTACCATGTTTTGTTTAGGTGCCAACTGCATAATCTTACCGCACAATCCTGAGCGAAGTAAAATGTTGAGTGTAAAGTGTAAGTAAAGTGTGTTTTTCCCGATGGTTTCCCCCCGGGCACCTGAGCCACTACATTTCAAAAAGAAACATTCATGACTTTTCCTCCCCCCTTCTTCTTCACACGCCCTACCTGGCAAACGCCGCTGATGCACATGTCCAGGGACTCGGTGTAGCAGCGTGTGCCGTCCAGCACCTTGGGGGCCAGCTCCACCAGCAGGCCCGAGCCCTGGGCCCGGCACTTGAGGGCGCAAGGGTTGTCCGGGTCGTTGTCCACGGGCAGCCACTCGTGGTACTGCCCTTGGTAGTGCACGTCTGCATGCGCCGAACACTGCTGCGCGCGGAAGTCTCCAGCCTCTGGGGGGCAGTCCTTCAGCAAAGCATCACAGGAAAATGAGTCTCGCATAGCCAGACCTATCTCCACACTTCATTATAGCACTGTGCCAGTGCTGAAGAAAGGTCTGGCTCTACTCACTATCATTCTAGTATGGGGGAAAACAACGTCTTGTTTGTATTTCTTTAACCAAACATAATCGTCTTGGGCGGCACTAAGCCCAGGATGCAGCTACGGTATAAACCCGCCCAGAGCCTACCATTGGGCGACTATTTCAGTCGGCCACTGGCAGGCTTGGGTGGACTTATACCAACAACCTACGTCCAGTAAGCCAGACTACGGGAAAATGTATGTCCTCAAAACAAAATATATGTAATAATGAAATTTGACAGTATTTATCGGATGAAAACTAAACCGTTTCCGTGCACCAGGTTCCGAAGCGTAAGATTAATTGCATTTTATCCCAAGATAAATTGCAATGAGTCCCATTGAGCCTCCAATGCATAAAGATGAGTTTGAACTGAACTTACCAGGTTACTGCATGTACGATATTTGATATTCTGCCCTTCGCAGGTCCTGTGAGAAAAAGGGAGAGAGAGGAAATGGACAAGAGGGTGAACTCACCATCAGGGTGTATGATAAAACAAACCACCACGAACATCTGTCATCCAGGGGTTGGCGGACTGAAAACAGCTGCCATGCGTTGTTGCACAGCCTAGACCACCACAGACTAGAAACATTTAATTCTATCTCCTATTAAGAATGAATGGCATGGTAGCTGACTTGAATAAGATGGGAACCCACAAACATGGGGACCCAATCTGAATATGCCTTTAAACTTGCACTCTGTGGTATGTCCACAAAGACAGTCTAATTTACGGCAATGTTTTATCATTGTTATAAATGAAATACTGGACACTAAATAGTTGAGTCTCTTCTGGCTGTAATGTTTGTTTGTTTTTGGAGGGGGCAGTATCTGCTAAACAGCTTTGAGATGTTTGGCACATAGGTTGACATTGTGCAGTGTCTGCATCTAAATTACAGGACTTGCTACTTATTTTAAACAGGGATGTGTGAACGCTTTGATGTGGCGTAGATGATAAACCATTGACAGTGAATGTGGTGGACCACACTTTAAATTAGTCGAGGACACCCCTTCCTTTGAGCTCAAAACTTAAAAGGAATTCCAATGTCACCAGCACTTAGCCAACGCCGAAATCTGAATAGGACGCAACACTGCAGGCCTATTTTGATGCGGAGGAAATGCAAACAGATTCTGCTGAAGTTATCCCAGAGAGCCGGGTCGACTTTCAGGGCAATTTATGTTCTCGCATGTGACTCATTTAAGGCTGTTTCCGTTGCCAAGTTAAACACAAGGCTGCGGAGCGCAGACCCAAACAAGAGTTGAGGTAGCAGTGATTCAGCTTCCGAATACAACTACGCTGGAAAATTGAATGAACAAAGGTAAGTGCCATTGGACAAAAAAGGGGGGGGGTGCTGATAGTTCATGGTTTTAGATGAGTAAAAGCCTACTGGTTTCTACCACATCACAGGAACATACATACTTGTATCCTAATATATAAATATGTCATCAATTAGGGGAATGAACTGAGCATTGCAAATTTAATATAAATATTATGGAATGAGTTGCTATGAATGATTTGTTTTAAATTAATTAAATAAGGCTCTCTTGAACAAGAACTAGATATCTCAATGAGACTTTCTGTTACAAATACATTACATTTAGGGCATTCAGGACAATAAAGGATATAATACAAATAAGTACGAGACCACTTTGTAATCTTCCCTGACTGACATGTAAACGTCCACCAATATTTAGCACACAAGGGCAAAAATATAAACAAACATGATTCTATTGGCATTTTGGTCTCTCTCTCTCTCTCTCTCTCTCTCTCTCTCTCTCTCTCTCTCTCTCTCTCTCTCTCTCTCTCTCTCTCTCTCTCTATCTCATTGTCTTCCTCACCACCACAACTATTAAAATCATTACACTTGGAAGATGTAAAAGCAATAAAACTTGAATACATTCTGATTGAGCAGTCTTTATAGAGCTTTAGCTTTACAGTGAATGTAATGGCAAGCAGGATTTACAAGTTTATTAGAAATTAATGAATGAAACCCGTACGATTTATGAAATGTTATATGATCTGCAAGATTTCATTATAGTGATTTCAGGGAGTTCAAATGTATCTCAACTGAAATATATGATTATTAAATCTAAAAATGCAGGAATGCATGGGAAAAAAGACATTTAATTTCTTCCCTACTTTCTACCTTAAAATAACAATAAGCTACCTTCTATGAAGTTTCCTTTCAAAGTACTTCCTAGACTACCTTTCTCTCATATGATGTAATCTAAATTCTCTGTGAAAAACCAAAGCCCAAAAAGTTAAACCTACAAGATTTATAAGGAAACTCCTAAAACCCTGTGGTCACTCTGAGCGTTACCGGCACAGGGTTTACAGGGTACCGCAACCCAGAAGGAGGACTTAGCAAAGAATGTACCACACACACACACACACACACACACACACACACACACACACACACACACGGTGGTCTCTCCTAAAACAGGACATAACTGTCGTGCCAGGCTCAAGGTAATTGGTTAATCCGTAGCCATAGAGAACGACACCTTTAATTGCCTTCAAGGGGGCACGACCATAAACAGCTAGCTGTGGCGTGCCTATGGTTTCATAAACTACCGCACACATTTACTGTCACTTTCCTTCATGGCAACAGAACTTATTACCCTTAGTGCACAAACACATCATTATCTGTTAGGGTTAGGCTTAATACTTTAAAGTACTAGCTACGATATTACAAAAGCTTTTATACATTTCATGTCATGTCATGATTAGGGTGAAATATATTAATTTTACTGGTGACCCTTATCTCCTACCTCTTATCTTTTTCCTCCTACCTACTATGTTTAAGCCTAAGCCACCTCTCAGGACAGCTTGCTTGGTTTCTCAGTCACATTCAATTGCTTAATCCTGGCCCAAAGGTTTCTCGAGCCATTTTCTTGCTGTAGTGGACCAACAAAGCTATCAAAGGCCAAGCATACTTAGCAAGAGCACTTCAAGCCAGTGGTGTATCTGAAAGCCACACAACAATATTACCACAGGGTATTTTTCTCTTTCCTTCACCATAGCGTCCCAAGCCAACAACACAGCCTCATTAAAGTGTAAGTAAACCCCCTGTTTCAGCTCGAATTTGAACACTAAGAGATAAAAAAAAATTAAATGTTTTGGGCTGTGAGTTCGAGGAAGGACGGGGGACGTGTTATGTAAGGGATAATGCCCGACGAGGTGTCCATTAACAGAAATTAATGGACGACGCGGAGGCGTGAACTGGTCGACACGAAGCGGAGGACAATTGCCTCCGTGAAGTCCATTCATTTCTGTTAATGGACACCTCGTTGGGCATTATCCCGCTTATACCATGGTCACTTACAAAAGAAAGAAATATTTAATCAATTAATAATACTTTAATGTGTTTTAGAGTTAAAATCGTGAGTTTTTTTGAGCGGACTATTTAATATCTCCCATATGCGTTGCCAAGCAACGTGGCCATAGCGTCTTCATAGCGTCAACGTCTTTCCTAGGTGTACATTAACACTTTTTAACCTACACCCTCCAGCCAATCAGAATCCAGTATTCACCCAGACCATGGTGTAAAAGAATATAAGCGTCCATCGGGGCGCCCTTACCTTGACGAAGGAGGTGGAGGGGAAGGTAGCGAAGTCTGAGGTGACCCGTGCTCCTGGTTGCTGCTTGACCACATGGTCTGCTACCTCGTCCTGAGAGAGAGACACAGACAGAGAGAGACTTTAATACTCCTCACTCGCCCATTGGCCTATTTTCAGGCTTTTCATCTGCTTTTTTTACCCACAGCTCTAATCCAGGTTGCACATTGCAGGCCGGTTCACTGAAAGACTTCCTGTTATTTTTAGGATCACTGCAAAACACCCGAGCTTAGCTTGCATGGGAGGAGAGCAGAGGAGAGAAAGGAAGGGTGAGGAGGAGAGGAGTGAGGAGAGGAGAAGAGAAAGGAAGGGTGAGGAGGAGAGGAGTGAGGAAAGGAGAAGAGAGAAAGGAAGGGTGAGGAGGAGAGGAGTGAGAGGAGAGGAGAAGAGAAATGAAGGGGGAGGAGGAGAGGAGTGAGAGGAGAGGAGAAGAGAGAAAGGAAGGTGAGGAGGAGAGGAGTGAGAGGAGAGGAGAAGAGAGAAAGGAAGGGTGAGGAGGAGAGGAGTGAGAGGAGAAGAGAGAAAGGAAGGGTGAGGAGGAGAGGAGTGAGAGGAGAGGAGAAGAGAGAAAGGAAGGGTGAGGAGGAGAGGAGAGAAGGCGAGGAGAGGAGAAGAGGGTAGGGCGAGAGGAGAGCTTCACTTAAAGGGACTTGAGGCAGGATTTGTGAAAAAATAAACCTACATTCTAAGTTATTTTAATGATAATGGGTGATGAAGCGTTCCAAACCAAAAAGAATGAGCCCACCCACATATCTCTCCGTTGCCTTGAACAGGCTGTGTGCTGAATAATGTATTGCAATTCGGGCCCGAATTTCCCGCGCAGTCCTGCGGACGTGACGTTTTATTTATTGCTGGATTCAACTTATTTTGGATACCTTTTCATATGACATGGTATACAGCTGTTAAAGCTTACATTAAACACTTTAGGTATTTACAATGTTTTTTCTAAATTGTTTATTTTAGAAAAATATGATGAAACTTTTTAAAGTTAGGTTTTCAAGTATTGATGAGGTGTTTTCATTTCTAAAATGATTTGACAATGTTATGTTAATATTATAACATAATAATGTTAAATACATAAAAACTATGCACACTTCAATATTTGTTTATTTATCGCAAGTCATATTGCCATCGCAATATTTTATTATTAACGTTATTGCACATCGCATGCTTTCCTCATATCGTGCAGCCCTATTGGTTACTTTGCTATTGGTCGGGTATGTATGGTATGTAGGCCTATATGCCAATATGTGGTGTGGTGCAAACTCAAGCAAATGGTGCGATGATATTGTAGTTTGAACACGATACACTATTGTAGTTAAAACATGGCACATTATTGTAGTTGAAACGCGCTACACTGTTATTGACGCTAGCGCTGAGATGTGTGGAGGTCATTAGCATGGCGTCAACAGCACATGATTAATATCCTGTTCTAAGCCAGGGTGCCACTGATCACCGCTCCCGGACAAATCAATACATTTCTCTAGCCGTGTCTCCCAGACAACCACAGCAAGACCTCTCATGTACACTCGCCGCCCCCACCACCCTGCCATTGGATTCGGTTGTAGGCTGGCTGCCTGGCTATGCGGACGGATACAAATGTGTCTCTGCCTGAAATTATTTTTTCATTAATTATTCATTCCAGTTTTGGACGTGTGTCAGGAAAAGTCTGGTTTCCCGTGAGTCGCCGCTGCCATGGCCCATATGTCTTGTGAATATGCACGCTCCTTCCATCCACTCTCACCCTGACATCTCACTTAGGATTTATTACACATTTATCTTGAATGCACCAGCTCGTGCACAGCACTTATCAATGCAGATGAGTGAGTATTGGCAGGCCAGTACAGAGCGAAAGGGCCCTTGTTACACCTTGTAATTAAATGGGGGGTGATCGAAGGTTAACAACAGTAAGGTATAATGGCAAAGAGCTGATGTCACCCGTCCTTCATCTAAGATATATGAGGGGGGGGGGGCCTTCCCCAGGGGGGATGAGCCTGGGTCAGCTCCCTGCATCACCCTGTCTTCTACGTTAAGGTCAGAAGTGGGGCTCACTGATCCTTCTCTGGGGGTGCTGGAAGCCAGTTTGACTGGAGTATTTATGACCGCTGGGTGTTACAAGTGGAATGGATGAGGGCTATTATTTTGTCTTTCATATGATATGAGCGGATGGCTGGTGAAGGTAGGTAATAATATTAGTATTATATTATTATTAATATTATTATTATTTTTATTATTAATAATAAACCATCCCCATCATCATGATTGCAGTAGGAGTGGGGATGCTCATTTCAATAACTTGAATAATATTGTATTATAATACAATACAATATTATGTCATATTTTAACCTCAGTACTAGTGCCACACCAGAATACAGCAGGTGACGTATCCTTGCTTCTGACTGCCTGTGAAGATTAACTAGAATGCTTCCTGCGGTGATAAGCTATAATGGACTGTGGGTCTGCGAATTAATCAAACTGAAAAAGCAACAGTTCACCTTTCGCCCCCAAGTTGCTTTCTACACAAAGGGAACCTCCATGTGAACCCCCTTAGCCAATAACAGCTATACATGTTATCTAAAAAGATTGATTGGTCTCTGGGCTGGGTGGGGCTGTACACCAGCTATCAACAACACACACTCCACAGTCATATTCTAAATTTTGTCTTTCTCCTTCAGAGTAGGAGTGTGTGTGTGTGTGTGTGTGTATGTGTGTGTGTGTGTGTGTGTGTGTGTGTGTGTGTGTGTGTGTGTGTGTGTG
>JAOPJI010000054.1:437918-453185 GCA_027122695.1 Merluccius productus | reverse complement strand
CTTGAAAGACAACCGTTTATCCCGCCCACACTGCCAATGGAGCAGCGCCAGACCCTACATCTTTCTGATGTGGGTCTGGCTTGCCAGGCTAGAGTAAAGACTGACGGCAAAGAAACACATCTGCCGGTTAATTTTAGCAATTGTTTCTGACTAGATATTTTAGGTTTTTAAAAATGAAATGGTTGTTACTGTAGATCTAAATCAGCAATGTCTGTTAACATTGCATACTTTCCCGTTATTGTCAAGTAGGCCTAGCCTATCAAATAAAATATGATGAGAAAACTGCTGTTGAGAAGTGCATACTTCCTGGTGGGGCAATACAATAGTGCAACATTAGCCAATAAAAAAGGTCTCCGAATCGTGCACGGCTACGTGCAACACAAACCACGCCCATCGGGGCGAAACGCCGTGTTTTTAGAGAGTCCCCCCAAAGACTCACCTTTATGGCGATGGTCACTTCACTTGCAGTGATTTCCTCTAGGGGGGGTGAAGTCCGCGGTGGTCCCAGAGTTTACGAAAATACCGAAGGAAAAAAAAAAAAGTTCTTCCACTTTTACGGAACAACAATAATTTTGGCACAAAGCAATATAACATATTGGCCTAAATAAAATATAATTAATAGTAAGCCGATAAAAAATAAATATAGGTTTACCACTGATTAAGTCCGCCATTAGGGTATTTAGTAGAGAAGGGGGCATCTTCATCCGCTCCACTTTAAAGAACTTGGACACAGTCGCCAACATGTTGTCCATTTTCGCTTCCATCTCCGATACTCGTTCTTGTGCTGAAAACCCAACAGAACAGAACCAGTCACTGTGTGGACCCCATTGGGCTGAATGACTGTCCCGTTAGGTCATTACGGGCCTTATAAGTTTGCGTATTCGTGACAGCGCCAGTGCGCATGCTCAATGTCCGAACTGGACTTTTAATTGGTTGAATGCATCACTGATTTGCGAGACTGAGGAGCCGTAGTTTCCGAGGACAACACATGAGGACGGCCTCGTTTTCCGAGTGGTAAATAACAAACCTTCCTTCTCAAACTGCTGTATGAACAGCGCGCACCGGGTCTGCCGCAGCTCCGCGGTCTGGTCCTGCACGGCGGCGCTCAGCGCCAAGTGTTTGGCTCTTCTGAGCGGCATGTTGTCCATGGATCTTCTGAGCGGCAGGTAGTCCACGGAGCGCCTTCACTGCTTATCACTTCCGCGTCTTCTCAATGGACCAATCAGCAAGAGCCAATTGTTAATTGACGCCTGGGAACGAGGCTAATGGACAACTAGCGCCAAACTACCACTTGAAAACGCTCGTTTTTTAAAGTTTTTTTTGAGAAAGGCCTTATTCTCGTCTTTTCGTAGGTCTCATGTAATTAGGTAATATTGTCCTAATGTAAAATAATAATTTCCTATTTGCACGGAAATCCTTTTTTTAGGCCTGTATAGCCTACGTTCTGGTTCAATTGAACAGCATAGGCTACAAAAAGACATTATATATAGACATAATATATTTCTGATTAGTACACTTGACATTATTATTCAAGTAATGTTTTACACTTGCTGGATATGTTTAGGTTGTTTTTTTTCTTGCAAGACACAACATATGTATTTATAGATATAGACATAATAATCCACACACACAAGGCACACTTGTAAATCAGGTCAAACCTATTTATTGCAGCGCAATAATTGTGTGAAGACATTCAGATCATTCCATGGGACGGAATACGGTTGGTAACAAATAGGTCCTTATGTACAACCTTAGGATACACCTTCACATCTCAGTGAGGAGATGACAAATACAAATTCAGTATGGTGTCAGTGAAATAATGGTTCGAGTGTGTAGGGGGGGTTAAGCTATACATTTGCCCCATAATTTGTTCTCCGGATAGAATTGAAACCCAATGATGGTAAGAATAATTTAAAAAAAGACTCACCATCAAATGGTCCTTAATATTTTACTTATGGAACAAATCAAAAATCAGTTGTAGCATCTGCTGTTTGCAACAAAACAACCAGCGAGTCATATCACAAAAAACTATCGACGGTCAGGGTCAGGTATTCATCTATGCAGTGCAAATTCATCATCATTTTTTTTTTTTTTTTCCTTTTTCATTTTAAGATTTTATTACAAGACAGCTCCATGCTGTCATATCAACAACATCTCCATTTTCAGCGCCACTGGCTCACTGGAATGTCATCGGGGGGGGGGTTCGGGTCTGGGTAAGGTGGTTGACGCATGCAGAGCCAGCAGGTATGAAGACAATATTTTTGCACCGAGTGCCACCCAGCTTCAACATTCACCATTGAAATTATATTATATAAAAAAGTAATTGAAAACAATATAGAAGAAATTATTATACAATGTGTCGTCGTTAAAAGCAAACTCCAACGTGGCAAATAAAACTATGTTAAGAATCATTTAGTAATGTCGTAATAACCCATGCACTTGTGAAATAAATCTCTAGTTATTATCAGTAAGCCGCTGAACAGGGACGACTGCAGCCAATGGCAGTTGAATTACATCATAGCATCGAAACAGACTTTTCCAATGTATCCGAGTCTTCTTCTTCTGCAGTATTGTGTGTGCCGTTGTTATCTTTCCCTGAAAGAGAACTCATCTCAAGCTCCCAAAAGACATGGAATACAGAGACTGCTAAAAAACAAAAACAAAAAAAAAACAACCCTGCTTTTTCAGTAGTGCCATCATTCCCATCCAGTCAACGGTCTCATAGCGCCTCCGAGTGGTTTCATTACATAACAACAACAACAACAAACAAACAAACAGGGTGTGTATTAAGTAGAGGGCTTGTGGAATGTTCTGAAATCAAACAGATTGTCTGTAGGCCTCCCCCCTCGTCTTCACCTCTTTCAGATGAGCAGCAGACACATATTTACACTGATTCCTTGCGTTCAAGCGAAACTGCCGTCACACAGACGCGCGCGCCTCCAATCTGACATTCATCATAGTTAAGACTTGGATGGGCAGAAAAGACTCCAAAAAAACAAAAGAAAAGTGTCGTCGAGACTTGCCCCTTAAGGCAACCCTGGTTATTTCATGTTTCCTCAAGTACAAAAATATGTACAGAAATAGAGACGGACTTGAATTACAGTTGACAGAAAGTGCACACAGAGGAGAGGGACAAAAATACAGTTTTACAAACAGCCTAATGTGGAGATCGCTTCAGCCGTTTAAGGGGTCGACTCACGCACCACACATCATCACGGTCCGTTTCCCCAGCAATTCATTGAAAGTCACACGCTCCCATATAACTCTAGTTAGCCCCTTAAAACATAGGAACATAGGGAAGGCAAAACAAATTCATAAGAAAGCAGTCAAAACTTTTTTTTCTTCTTTTTTTTGCCATAAGTACCATTCATGGACTAATTGTAGAGACCGACGGAATTTTAAAGTTTCAACAACGGTCTTTCTCCACTTTTCTCCTTGTCCCCGTTTTAGAAATATCCTCGTCGTGGCTAAAGGCCGCGTGGCGAGGTTGTCCAGCAGGGGGAGCGGCTCAGATGACGGGGGAGCCGAAGCACTTGAGACACCACTGGGCGCTGGGGTTGGGAGGCTTGTCGTACACGCGCAGCGTCTTCAGCTTCTCTGGGCTCAGCTTGTCGTAGGCCTGCCGGTACTCCCTGTCGAAGGCCTCTGCACAGCGAGATGAGGGGTTAGGGGATTTGCTATGATGGACAAGCTGCTAGGTTTGTTAGAATTGTTTAAAATCCAAACAAAGCTCCTGAACTGTTGAATGCATCGCACAATATGTAAAATGTATTAAAGGTGCTGTAGGTAAGACTTAAGAGCTATTATTTAAGTGCAAATTGTTAGAGATGGCCTAGCCATCCGTCAGCTGTCAGTGAGTGAAATGTGCCATGAGAATATCTGTTTCGAGTTGACTGCGCCTGCCTCCATATGAGCCAATTTTGATTTTAGGCCGCTCCCGGCTTTCTGACCAATCAGGGCATCTCTTGCGTGATTGGTTCGGGGAATCCATTTTAATCGTCAATCACAGGTGTGTGAAATGCAACACTTCTCAAATCCTTTACAACTCAAATCCTACCTACAGCACCTTTAATGTACTTTTTTACCCCAACACAATTAAATTGTAAAAACAAGTAGGTTGAGGTTGAGTAGGTGAGGTAGGGGGAGAGAAACGTGGTGTACGGGAACATGGCTGGGCAAGTTCTGGCAGTATCTAGTTTGGAGTGCACCGAGATTGGGCTTCCTGCGAGTGAAAAAAGGATCACTTACCAACATCGATGTTCTCCCGGCCCAAAGCCACGAGCGCAAGGAAGAGGATCTCTCTGTAGATGCTCCTGAGGAGGGAAAAGAGATGGATGAGGGTTAGACTCGTTCCCATTTTATTGTATAAACATTCCAATTCAAACAAAAGACGAACCAAAAATGCACCTTGCATTTGCGTACGTTCTACGATATACGTAGACTTACATTTACTTTCGAATGCCGTGTTCACACCAAACGCGAAGTGCATTTTTCTGCCTCGCATTACTCTCACGAGTTTGACCGCGGGATCATTTGTATTTACCAGCGGCTTTCGCGACGCAAATGTGAACTTGAGCAAATTGTTCATGTGATGTTGAATGACGGGAATTGCCGCGCAAAAAATGCACAGAATGACCAGAATGTTCTATTGCTCATTTGACCATAAAAACACGAAAGAAAGACGAGAAAAGGAGGACTGACCGGTGGCGCCAGGCGCGGGGCCGTCTCTTGATCTCCCTGATCAGCAGGTCAATGGGTCCGTAGACGTCGTTGGTCTGGATGTTGCGCACAATCGTCTGGAGCAGCTTTAGCGTCTCATGCTGGTCGACCGGAGCCAGCGGCCTTCTCTTGTCCGCCTCTATAGAAATACATCCATGTGTTGGGGTGAGTGTGTGTGTGTGTGATTCTGTGTGTGCGTGTATGCGTGTGCATTCTAGAAATAGGATCGATCCGATCCACCATCGGTATCCGGTGCCGATACTGACGTAATTCACTCATCGGATAAGGGACTGGCCGAATCACGTACCGATCCAGATTCCATAGCTTGTGCTGGACCATGAACATCAGTAGTATTGATAGTGTAGATATTTATTTCTCCACTGAATAAATATCCTCATTTAAACTTACACATAATACCAACAACAACAACACTACTACTACTACTACTACTACTACTACTAATAATAATAACCAACAAAAAAATAGCTCTGGTATCGGAATCAGCATCGATAGACATCCAAATTAAATTCAAGTGTCGGAATCAGATTGGAACAAAAAAAAGTGGATCGGTGCATCTCTAGTGCGGTCATGTGTGCATGCATGTGCACGCATGTGTGCACGCTCACCTAACGTTCTCCAGAGCACATAGAGGGGCTCCGCAGGCTCATGGTGCAGGTTGATGTTGTCCCACAGCATCTGGATGTACACCTGCTTACTGTCCTGGGACAGAGAGGTCAGCGGCAGCTGCAACACACAACACACATAGTCTATGACTACTGAAGCAACAAGCCCAGAGAGGGAGAGAGAGAGCGAGAGAGAGAGAGAGAGAGGGAGAGAGAGAGCCAGCCAGCCAGCCTGACAGAGGGAAAAAGAAGGCCCCACCTGAACTCCATTGTTGCAGTGTTCGGAGGTGACGATGAGTCCAGGCAGGTGACTGGGCAGGTCCAGGCGGTGGAAGTAGCACACCAGGTTCCAGAAGATGATAGGGTGCTGGCTCAGGAACTTGTCAGTGTAGATCACCTGTTGTCATACAGGCAACCCTCTCAGAACAGATGGACAACATGGCACGGGACACGAGCAAGTACACCGTGGAGGGGAATTTTCAGAATTGAAAAATCAGTATTGACATTGTTGTCGTTTACCTGGTCTCCTTCGTTCTCCAGCAGCGTCTCCAGCTCTTTTCGTAGAACCAGGGCACTGAGGTACGGTACAGAGACGGGTTTAGGATTTGGACGTTTCGTGCCCACGCCAAACTGAAATAAAAAACACATCAACCTCAATATCTGATGCTGAAAAAAAACAAACTTCAAATGAAAGCAGAAAGGACACTGTCTGGATTTTAACAAAAATTACATCAATCTGAATCCAACAATTGGCTACTATTTAGCACCAATGCTAAAACTGCATGTAGATGCGGTTGCGGTGGCAGTGGGTGTCTACTAAAGGAAATAGGCACTCACCGTGGCCTCCTGCAGGCTGCAGGGCAGGCTGGCGGTGGAGATGCCGTGGGCGGGGATCTGGCTGGAGTCCAGGCTCTGCAGGGGGCCTCCCACGCTGTTACTGCGGGTCAGGGAGGTCCCACTGGGCTGCTGCTTGCCCCCCAGCTGGGGCTCCATCAGGCCCAGGGGGTCCGACTGCACCGGCTCTGGGACCAGACTGGAGACGCAGGGAGAGTTGGGTTGGTGGTTGACATTTAAAACCTGCGCTAGATACGTTTTCCCATTAGCGACCTCTAGTGGCTTGAGTTTGGAGCTACAGCATGTACTACAGTCAAATTCTATTCTTAATAGTACAACAAATAATACAAAAAATATGTATTTGACAAATGCAACATGGTGCAGTGGAAGTTTTTTTTGGCCCACATAAACATGAATACATTTGAAAAATAGATTAAATAGAGTATGTTATTAAGTAAATAATATATGAATAAATAAATAAACAAACATAACAAAACGGACATGGCGCAACATGAGAACGCATGCAGTCAAGCAATTTTCGGTGTTAATTTCAACCGCTCACCAGCACACGACCTAGCGGGCAACATGACGTTTTGCAGCGTGTACGTACCTTTTGTGCAACACAGACGGGGTGCTGGGGCTGTCGGCACTTGACCGCTCCTCGGAGGCCGGCGGGAAGGTGAGCAGGTCGGGGGTCATGGCCTGGGCTGAGCCGCTACCGCCGCTGCTGACGGCGATGGGTTGGGTGTTTGCACTGTGGATGCTGTCGCCCGACACACTGGGCTTCATGAAGAACCTGGACCCGCGGAGAGATGGAAGTTAGATCTCAAAGTCGGTGCTTTCGCATTCATTGATGATCCAGCCATTTTCATCTTATTTGAATACACAAAAACGATCGGGCAGCAAGTGCTTTACAAAGTAAACAACTGTCTTCTAACCAATTGTATCTGCACATCACTGCAAACACACCAAAGAAGAGCAACCGGCCCCAAAGTGTATTTCATGTATTCATCTGAAATCACTCTCAGATTGTCCATCAATGCATCTGCTTTCTGGTCACCGAATAAACATAAACATGGAGGCCATTCTCATGACAACCGTCATGCCAATCGGACGCCGCACCCGGTGTTGGCGCGCAGGTCGTTGAACTCTACGTGCAGCAGCGGCAGGAAGACCACGCCGCAGAAGGGGCAGGTGGTGTTGAGGTTGGAGTCGTCCGCCGTGAAGCCCGCCATGATCTCCTCGTCGTACACCAGCGCAGAGCAGGAGCGGCACTGGGAGCAGCTGGACATGAGCACCTGTGAGTGAGAGAGAGAGTGAGACAACAACAGAGAGAGACAGAGAAACCTCGCCTATTTTGCTATGTCAAACATTGACTATGCAGCTTGTTGTTTAGTTCATTAATCCTGCACTGACATGCCTGCTGAAAAGGTCCGCAATTCTCCATATGAAACAAAATTATTAATAAAGCAATTGCAAAATGTAGCAATGCACAAAGCTATGGCCTCAACTTGCTCTGCCATCCAATACCTGAATATTAGCCTAATAGGCAGACATTTTACACATTTCATGACTTTAGTTTCTACCAGACACGGGTGTCATTTTCTTCCGTTACAAACGACATTCGAAGTCTGAAGAACTGATTCGGGTGAGAAAATACCTTGACCGTGCATCGCTAGTGCCTACGTGTGTGTGTGTGTGTGTGTGTTACCTCTAGTGCACAGCTCTGATATATGCTGGAGGTGGAGGCGTGGTGGGAGGAGCTGTGCTCCGAGTCGGGCCCCCGGACCCCTCTCCCCGGGGTGGGATCTGGAGGAGAAACAGAGAAAAGGATGTCAACTCTTCGAGTTCCCATTTGTGAGGAGAATGGAGGACATGGAGGCAGAGAGAGAGAGGGAGCACGCAACCATGAGATGAGCGACAGAAGGAGAAAGAGAATGAGAGAGAACAAGAATGAGAAAACAAGAACCGGAGAGCAGGGTATCTGCAGGTTTCACACACAGACACAGAGACAGACGATGCATGCGGTTCTCTATGGGGCCGTGCGTACGTGTGTGGTGGGTGCCGCGGCCCGTGTCGCTGCTGCCGCTGCTGCTGCCCAGGCTGGTGCGGCTGTGATGCAGACCATTAGCCACCAGACTGGGGACGGTGCCCCCCCGCTCGGCCCATCCCTCCGCCTCCTCCTGCTCCGTCAGCATGTCCTCGTTCAGGTGAGTGGGGAAGCCTCCGCCGCCGGCGCCGCCGCTCTGAGGCAACTCCTCCTGCGACGCAGGGTTTAAATTTACACATATTATCAATGAACAGAATTAAACCTGCACTGTGTGACTTTTGTGCGAACACCAGGTTCTTGTCTCGCTTGCTAGGCCGAGCATGGCGGTAGGGGTAGCATTCCCACTGGGGCCACCCATGGAAATCGAGTTTGTACGCAGTCGCATTGTTGTAAAACGCTTTGGATAAGTGTCTACCGAAAGGGCATCTAACTATAAATGGAGGAGTCTCTATATGTCTCTACTTCGATTATCTCGACATTTCACACTTGGCGGGTGTATTGCTGAGGACCCAAGGCAGCGCAGTGTCGACTCGAGTGTGATGTTTTTTTGGATGAGCGATTCTAGAGAAAGCTGCAAGCAGCGATACCGGAGGCCAAGCGATCGTTTTGAACGTTTCGAATGGGCACTGCATTCACCGCTTCCACCAATTGTTGTTTAAAAAAAATGTCCTCTCCAGCCCGGGCCGTTTCTCCATCATCATTTCAACATACAACGTCGGACCAAAAGTGAGGAAGCGAGTGAGTCACACGGCTGGTTATCGGGTTCCAACTCACCTCGTCGTCAGAGTAGGCGTAGGCGGACGACACGACGCCCCACACCTTGCTGGCCACGTTCGCCGCCTGCTTCATGCTGGACTTCAGCACGTCCATCTTGGGCCCCGACAGCAGGGTGTCCATCTTCATGCCGGAGAAGGAGTTGATGACCGAGCCGAGGGGGCCGACCGGGGACGACTTCACCAGCGCCGTCAGCGAGTTGGGCCGCGTTGCCGGGCTACCCGCCGCCAAGGACGTGCCCCTTGGCACCGTCCGGCTCTTGGCGGCGAAGGTCTTGGAGCGTGTGACTGCGTTGGGGCTGCGCTTGGGCGTGTCCCCCGGCGACGCCAAGGAGGGGGTTTTGACGGGGGGCACGGGGAGGCTGGATCTGCGCTCCAGGGGCTTGGCGGAGGTGGGGGGGGCCGCGGCGGCGTCGCCGGCGGCTTCAAACTGCTCCATGCTGGAGGACTTGGGGCCCAGCGGGCTGCGCAGGCTCATGTACATCTCGATCTCCTCCGCCAGCTTGCGGGACACTACGGCCGGCACGGAGGAGGAGAGGGGGGCGGGCAGCTCCTGGCTAGAGATGGACGCCAGCTCCTCCGTCTCCGACACCATGCGGGACAGCGGGTCGGCGCCCACCACCACATCCTCCCGCTCCAGCGCCGGCACCCGCCCCCCGGCGGCCTCGTCTGGCGTCTCGCCACCCTTTGCCTTCGCCTCAGCCTCAGCCTCCTCCTCCTCCTCCTCCTCGTCCTCCTCCTCATCCACGCCGGCTCCTTCCGTCGACCCTTCCACCAATCCCTTTCCTTCCAACGCTGGGGGCAAGTCTTCCCGAGGCCCCGCCTCCTCCTGCAGCTCGACTAATGGTGAGCCCAGCTCGTCCTCGGGCTCCTCGTCCAGGTCGTTGAAGAGGGCCTTGGATATGCTGCTGTTGCCCGCCGGGCCGGCGCCAACGCCGACCCCTCCTCCGGCTCCAAACGCAGCGGCGGTGGACAGAGCTGCGGCCAGGATGCGAGCGTCCGCGCCCATGCGGCTGGCCATGGTGTCCACGCCCTTGTCCGACAGCATGCCGGCGCGGCTCTCGGAGCTGAAGCTGCAGCTGCGGAGCTCGGCAAAGCTCTTCTGCCGCTGGCGCTGCTGCTGCTGCTGGGGGTGCTGGGAGCCGGCGTCCCCGGAGGGACGCATGAGGTCCCCACCAGCGCCAGAGGGCGCCACTCCCGAGCCTGGACAGAACACACAGCGAACAGTTCAAGGGCAGGAACTCTCGCCGCTTTAAATCTTTCATTCCAAATGCTTACATGACTATTTTTATTTAGATTCACGTACAAACGTCCACAAGGACTTTTTTACCGGTTTCCCTGCCAGCGTCGAAGGATCCCACCGTGGACAGCTTCACGATGCTGGGAACCGACACCAGCGTCCCCACGGACCCGGAGGCCTCCCCTAGCGCCACCGCACTGTCCACGGAGCCCACCATCGCAGCCCCTGTTGTAAAGAAAACATTGCATTGAAACACACAGAATATGAACATCTGGACTACAGTATGGACTACAGTCTTTAAACAGTCACGGCAGAACTCATATTTAAACAGTCATATTTATCCATTTAGATTGATAGATAGATAGATTACTTTCAACCCCAAAGGGAAATTAGGTTGTCATAGCAGTCCGGTATTTGAATACAATAAAATACAATAAAATAAACATTTCTTATTTAGATTATATTTAATATATTTATATATAGTTTTTTTTGTATTTGTATTGTTTTATGGGCTTTTATGCCTTTATGGACAGGCTAGTGAAGAGAGACAGGAAAAGCAGGTTAAATAAAGGGAATGACATAGAGCCATAGGTCGGAATCGAACCTGTGTCGCTGAAAGGTTTATTGTCTATGTCTTCATCATATTTCTGTATTGTACACTACAAAAGGGTTTCTCAACCTGTGGTACATGTAGCACTGGTGGTAGGCGAGGGTACTGCAGGTGGTACGTGGGATTTTATTATTGAAATAGACACATTTACAATAATAGAAAAAATAATATAGATCATTGAAAATAAATATATTATAAATATTGTTTAGTAAATATAGTATTACGGCTTGCCATTATTTAAGTGTCGCGTTGTGCATTCTGTCATATTTTTTCCATTGAAATGTTTTGTGTTAATTTTAATGTGCTAATTTGTTTGCTCAATAAACAAACTGGGAGCATAAGCAGCGTTGCTGACTTTTTCGTTCCACTGTTTCCCACTGGCCATGGCCTTCTTGCAGTAATAATTGTGTATAAAGGGGGGTGCTGGCACTCTTTGCTTAGCCACTGCATGTGTATTTATCTATTGTTTACCATTTGCATGCAAGGTGGTGTGCGAAAGGTATTGATGACACTTTAGCGGTACACCTAAAGTCTACGGTTGGGAACCACTGCTCTAGAAGATAGTCTGTATCAGGACATGATGCGTTTCTGCTAGTGTGCTACCGGGTTTCTACCGTACTGACCGGTGTGCGACATGTCTGCAGAGAGAGGCAGCGCCTCATGGGAGGAGCCGGGCAGGTCCTGATGCAGCTCGTCCTTGGAGCCGTAGCCCTGGTCCGACTGCCCTCCTGGGGGATTCAACACACACAGCGGTGATGAGCAATGATCTCTCTTCTCCAAAAACAAGCGGCTTCACTTTCACAAGAGCAGTTCACTTTCAATAAGCGGAGGAAAGGTGTGTCGCATCAACGCTTAATCAGCAGGTGACCGGGTAACAACATCAGCCCATCAGAGGTGATGCATACATGCATTGTGATGCATGCATGCGTTTAACCTAGAGAGGGAGTCGTCTACAATACAGACAATTTGTACAGGACATTGTGCAGGTTTGTACAATACAAACCAATGTACAAGTGATGTTGGGGTTTCAGGTTCTCCTTTAAGTACCTTAAACCTGCACAATGTAACTTTTCTACTGCAGCTATTTACTCAATTTAAGAATAAAACACGCCCATCCACGAGTCAATCCATCCATTTTCTATAAATCTTTTTATTCTGTTCCACCTTTGGACCAGAAGACAGTCACTGTGAAGATTATATAGCTAGAACTGTAGCTATGACTCCGACCACTAGATGTCGCCAATGGGAAACCTTACATAGTGCAGGTCTCAATACACCGAAAGGCCTTGGTGGCAATCCAATGCCACAACAAAAGCTGTGAACACACCAGGATGTGTGTTATGTGCGGGATGCTGGGGAGGTGCGTACCGGTAGTGCAGCCGGGGTCCATGGGGCTTCCCACGGTGAACAGCATGCTCTCGTCACCGTTGGCCTCGCTGGAGCTGTCGGCGCTGACCCGGGACTTGTGACCCGCGCCCCGGACCCCCCCCACTGCAGGTGGTGACGCGGCTAGAGGACCGTGTGAGGGACGGCCATGGAGAGGTCAGAAACAGGGTCCAGGGTACTTTTAGAATGGTGTCGTTTTACCCGCCAGAGTGGAAAAATCTACCGGCCAAGCAATTGTTCACCTATCCTATTACATAACCCTGCATTATTTTTTACCTGCCAAATGGTCAAATCTATCAGCCATTAGCTGGTGGCAGGTGTTCATTTTGGACCCTGGTTAGAATGAGAATGTGTCACATCGATGACTAGTGATCATAACATGGTGAATATAGGAGTGTTGAAATAAATACAATGATTGATTAATCAGTAAGTCAAAATGTATTGATTATAGTTCTGATCACGGATTTATCTGTTTAGTAATTTATTAAGTAAAAATACCAAACATTTGCTGCTATAGCTTGAGAAAGGAACATATCATTATACATCATCTCTCATTGCTAACTTGTGATGGCCATTTAACTTTTTTTTATTTATTTATTTTTTTTTTTTTACAGATTCATGTAAAAAAAGAGTTTCATCGTAAAAAAGGAACAAGTTAGTTTCAGTCCCAGCGCAAACAACTCTTTGTTAGCATTGGATTAGCGTTAGCTTCCTTCACTGCCCTAACATGGTTCTCTAGTCTCCCAGGGCCCGGTTCTCACCCGTGGTGATGATGGTGGGGTTCGTGGTAGTGGGGGGGTGGTTCAGGGCCTGTTTGAACTGGGCAACGGAGCGGAGCACGTTGCGCACCTTGGTCCACATGTGACCACTGTGGTTCTGGCTGGGCCACGGGCACTCCAGGACCGCCTGGAGAACAGGCACAAAACAGGAAACCAGACCCACTTTTAAAAAATTATAATAATTCACTCACTGTATTCATAAGCATAGAACCTCCTCTATGCTTCATGTACAACCCAGAACCAAATTGTGCAAGTTAATAACTGAATACAGTTATATTTACAGCAGACGCTTTTGTCCAAAGCAACATTACAATAAGTACATTTGTCAGTAGAAAGTAAAACAACAATATAGCACTGTCGGTACACAAGGATGTCAATAGAACCAGTTTCTAGGTGCACCTAGATGCACCTTAAAGATAAGATGCAAGGTAAGGAGTGGCTAGGGGTTAGGCAAAGAATGCTTACAGGTAGCTGACAGCGGTCGGAGATCGAACCCGGTACATTCAATATTAGTGGGTGGGAATGATCATTTTTGCATCACAATTTTCATTTTCACAATTATTAAAATTCATTTTTAAATTATTAAAATGATGATGTGACATTTGCAGGCCAGGACATCTCTGCAGCACTACATTTATAATGGTTCTAATGTAATGTTATCATGTACATTTACACCTTTTACCCTTATCCATGCACTTGGCCATATTGCGATTTTGATAACATTTTGATTCATTGTTCAGCCCTAGTTCCCTCTCTGACAAGCTGTTCCAGGTTCTACCTCAGACGTCTCCTCCTCACCTTGTTGTAGTATCCGTACGTGATGGCGTTGGGGTGCATGCCGGCCTCCTTCATCTCCACTAGCACGCGCACCGCCATCACCGGCAGCCCCCACAGCCCACACAGCTGCATCACCACCCGGTAGCACACCTGGACCCGGGAGGGGGAAACAGTCTATCACACTGCACCTAGCCTGGGGTTAAGGGAGCTGTTAGCCCCAGACTAAGAAAGCTTCCACACTGGCACAATCCTTGCACACCTCAAAGTGGGCTAACCCCGACTTTAGCCCAGGGCTAGCTGGACCTGGTCCTGAGCAGGGGTAACCCCGACTTCGCGGGGTTATCCTCTGAAAATCATCTAAACACGGAGCTAAAAGCTACCAATGTGAAACGGAGCTGGAGTCATGGCGTCATTCGAGAATGGAAACATTGATCATGCGGTTCCAACGGACATTAAACCCAGGGCTCGTACAACAGCAGTGTGAATCGTATAGCCCTGGGCACTATCCATCTACCCATTTCCCTTTCAATTCATCCACCTATCTATATATCCATCTATCTGTCCTTACACAGATAGACACGGCTTTGTTGAATACTTGATTCTGATTGGTCAATTAGGACATTATATGGTCTGCTATTTCTGAATAGCAAACCGCTGCTATGAATATACCCCTTCAGGGTGATTCTCAAGGTTTATTTTGCAACAATGACCGGCTCACTGGACATTATCCCTTACATATGTGATACCGCTCGATCTCCTCCACTCTCACTCTTTCTATTCATCCATCCACTCATCACTACCTCTATTTACCAATCTACCTAACAACCATCCATCCATCCATCCATCCACCCATCCATCCACCCATGGAGACCAATTGTTGGGGACGTGAGCTCCATGGGATGTTGTACCTCATCCAGAACCTCCACCTCGGCCATGCGCATCTTCAGCAGGACGTCGTAGGCTTGCTGCATGGCGCGGGACTTGGACTTGGCCAGGCGCACGCGGGGCGGCAGGCAGATGAACCACAGGCTGTAGCTGTGGCTGAACAGGCAGCGCGCCCACAGCGGAGGGTTGGCATTGAAGCGCTTCGCCATCTTGTACGCCAGCTTGACTTCCTGTGAGGGAGCAGGAAGGCCACGGAAACATTTCGAACCATTGTCAGGCAAGAGGAGGGGAAGATGGGGAGTGGTTGATGCCTGTGTTTCATGGACTCTGGCTGTGGGAGGATGAAGGCATGTCATCTGACATCTAGGATTTGGGTCACATTTTTGTTTTTGTTTTTTATCAACTTGTCTAGGAAACAAAGTATGCCCCACATTTCTCACTAATTGACTGCTTCTATATCGGATGCGACATCATAACCTAGACTACAATGCAGTCTTGTTTGCAAGTTGTTTACTGTGTGTGCATGTGTGTGTGTGTGTGTGTGTGTGTGTGTGTGTGTGTGTGTGTGTGTGTGTGTGTGTGTGTGTGTGT
>JAOPJI010000054.1:412327-424814 GCA_027122695.1 Merluccius productus | reverse complement strand
GGGGGCAGTATTATGTTCCCCAACTGTTGCATCTCCACACACTAGAAGTGGGTCAACTTCACTTCACTTCACACAGATCTCGTCGCGGAAAATCGCCTCTTCGTTGCAGAGGAAAAAAGGGACACCTAGACGTGGGACGTTAACGGTCATAACGTTGTGTTGTTCACCCACACAAAGCACCACAAGTTAACAGATATCGTTAGTAGTGGTGGTAGCGGAAGCTGGCAAAGTTGAATTTGTATGCAATCGCGAGTGACGTTGACCACCAAAGCATGGAAAACGAGATGATACTGTTGTTGTATTTGCTGTAGTAAGACAGCTTGCTGAGCCTCAACGTAACGAAATAAAACGCGAGTACTTACCAGCTGTTTAAACCGCTGAAAGACACAGTGTTGACATGGAGACAACTCCGCCGGTATTACACGTTTATTGGTTATTCCCTTGTAGTATTTCCCAACGAAGTGGTGGTCGAAAACACCCACCGTTGTCCTTTAAAAGAAAAAAAAAATAGGTAAAGCCACTTTTTCAGTGCAACACTTTCATGTGAAGTTGTTGGTCGAGGCGGGCGCCATGTTTGTGTTTGGGGCTGGTACTTATCGGCGAGCTTTCTTCCGTGCGTAGTTTACACTGGGCAGCGCGAGGCGCCGAGGCCCCGCCCAGGGGCGTGGCTCCGCCCCGGGGGGCGTGGCTCAACGCTGTGACACGGGCCCTGCCCCGTGGGGGGGCCCTGTCTGCCCCCCTCCTCAAGCCTTTTAGTGAAGTCAACCAGTTTACAGCGCCCTCTAGCTCAACGTCATTTAGTTTAAATATGTATTTTAGATACTTTGATATTTAATTTCCATTTGGAAAACAGATTCATTACACAATTAACCTTAATTTGTCACGAGAATGACACTGAATTAGTCTGCAAGTAATGAATAAAAACACTGAATCAACTACATGCAGGAGTGGCACAACGCCTTAAGTTTTTAAAGTTTGTTTATCATGTGTCAGATCCACAATTGAGCAAACGGTGTCGTATTTGTCGGTCAAAATAAATCCCTACGACGATGTCAGCCACACATTGCGTTGAGACTGGGCCATTGCTGAAACTACGGCAACATTTTGGATGGGGGCAGTCGTTTGTGGGATTTAAATGATCATGCAGTTCAAAAACGCACAAACAGGATAGTCGAGAATTGTTTATTAAAAGTGACTCAGGAGAAGACACAAAGCAGCTAATGTGTTACAACACACAGTGTCAGGAGAATCAAGCCCTAATGTCATTACTGATCACTATGGTTTTGTGCCACAAGGCTCAAGCACTTGTGGCATGGGCCGTCAGTAACAGGTGTTGGCAGAGACAATACTAAACCCAGAATGTATCGAAAATAATTCAATAATTTCATTTTATTCTTCTGGTTAACAATTGCATGGACTTAGTTGAGGGAGCAGCCTCACCCCTAGCCAAAACAAGAAATGGGATGGCAAGTACTTCAATTTTATTTAAGCAGTTAATATTTTAAACCCATTTTAAATTAAAATATTCCAAAACACAAATTTCCTAAAGACACAGTTGTACATCTATATACACAAACAAGTTGCGGCATATGCGACCAATGTCACAATTAAGACAGACATTTTAAAAAAAAGTCTCAAGTGGTCCTCCCTTGAATGTGGCACCAGCACCCTAGAGGTCATCGATGGGGGAGAAGCTGATAAGTTTCGGCAGGCTGTACTTCTGCCTGGGTGGTGTGAGGCTCTCAAGCGCCTCCAGGTCCAGCGTAAAGAGCGTGTCGGACCCAGGGGGCGTTGCCGCCGGCGACGCAGCATCGGCCACCAGCCAGCCCCCGTCCGATCCGGGTACCGCCGGACGAGTCAGAGGACAACGCGGCGTCCCCTTACCCAGAAAGGAGGCCTCGTCGTCACGGTGGTCCAGATGCGATGACCGCGTCAGCCAGGGCTCCTTCGGGCCGGCGGAGACATGGGGCAGGAGGAGGAGATCACTACCATCATCATCATCATCATCATCATAATAGTCGTCCAGGTTCTCGTCACTGAGGCTCAGCAGGCTGTCGCTGCCCGGCAGAGTCTCGTCGTCCAGGCTGAAGTGAATGGCGCTGCTGCCCGTGCCGCTCCGGCTGTGGAGGGCTTCTGTGCCGGGGGAGACCCGGGCGGGGGCAGACGCCTGGGAGGTCCCTGGATGGTGGGGTGTGGTGGTGGATGCGGGGCTGCTGGGCCAGGCAGCAGCAGCAGCCGTGACGCCGCTGGGAGTGGTGTTGAAGAAAGTGAAGGGGCTCATGGGTGTTCCGAGGGTCTCGGACGGTGGGTTTGGCCGCGTGCCGACGCACTCCCCTTCGGATGTGAGCCCATGGTGGGGCGTTTGAACCTTTGAACTTTCCTCAACCGCCTTGCGCCAGGAACTCTTCACATCCAAAACTGAGATCAGAGAAGGGAAATAACCGTTTTAAAAATGTCCTTGAAGTAAAAAAAAAAAGATAAACTCATGAATTAGGTTTCCCCACATCATTTCCCAGTAAAATAATTGATAAGCGACTTGAGCCAACATTTTCCAACACTGTGACAAGGCAAGCTTATGAAAAGTACTGGAAGTAGCAAAAAGTATAGCCTGAGTATCGTTAGTCATCCATCAACGCCACAAGATGGACCGCACTGGAGACTTACTCAGACTCTCTGGGGTGCGGGGCAGCTGTTTCTTCGTGGCGAAAGGGTCTCCGCCAAGAGTGCACAGTAGAGCTTCCAGATCCAATCCCTTCCTCTTGCCATCCACAGGACTGGTTGTGGTAATAGCCTCCGCAAACTGAAAACACGCAACAAAAAAGGGTCGCCATACATAAAAATCAGCAGGGAAAACAAAGGTGCCATTACATTTCTAAATGGCTTGCATTTAAATAGGCTTGAAAAACGGCCACGGCACCTGGCTTGCTAAATTGTCACACTCCCAGTCGAATATCTTTGCCTTGTTCTTTGTAGGGGCCACCTTACAGCCGGTATGGATCACCTTTTCACTGGCCTAGATAGAGAACAGAAAAGAAAGGTACTATTATTTCAGGCATGAAACATAAAACCTAGAGTCTGAGCTCATCATTCCAGATGCCAGCCATTACACACACGGTTAGCAAGACCTCTGCTACCAATATCATTTGTAAATGTATGTGTTGCGCCGATTCTGTGGAAGAGCATTTATCGTACCTCGCCACAAACCTAAATAGCCCTTTCGCCCATTGAACCCAAAAGACTGAAATGATAATTGCCAACGTTGGTGAGGTCACTCTTCCCCACAGCATAATGACAAACTTTAGTCATGTCATTTTTATTAATTACTTCATTATAAAATCAACGGTTCTCCAATTTCAATGGTTATAGTATTAATACAGATTTCCCCCCCCCAACATGCAGAGGGAGAGCAAGCATGCGTGTCAAAGTACAAACCGGTTGAATGGGCCGACATGGGGCGGAGGAGGGCACTCTGGGAGGAGGGGAAGGAGTGTGCAACAGGTCTTGGATTGAAGTGTTGGCCAGGAATAACACGCCGGCAGCAGGACTTGCAGCCCTTTCAATCTGAGCAGGACCAACAGTGCTCCTGAAAGAGACCACACCACTGTTTCAGCAGCTTATTTTTCCATACATTAGCCCTACATATAGTGCCTAAAAGAGCAATACAGAAAGACACAGGATTGTCAGCTCCGTATCTGTCCGTGGTGATTTCTCTCAGGTCACCGCGGTCATCAGAGAGCAGGTATGCTCTAGGGAGGTCTAGTGGCGGACAGAGCACAGCTCAGGACTGCCCAGGTATCTGCCTCCCTCTATGACAGTAACAAATATAAAGCTAGCCGTTCCGATAAAGCAAATAAAGTAATGTCCGAACCGAAGGCCAAATGTTCCATTACCTGCTGAACGCAGGATAGCTGGGGTCCAACACCTCCTGTGACTTAACCTCGCTTGGCTCCTCTTCTGAAAGAGCAACAAAGCAAAAAGTGAGGTGTACAATATAACTGACTTCATAGGTAAACGATAGGAAGGAGTGAATAGCATTCGGTCTGCTGCTGCATAGGATCCTTGTACTCACCGGGAAGCTTGGCAGCGTAGCGGGAGAAGACACCGGAGCTGCACGTAGCATCGGACGCGGGTTCAAAAGACAGTGGCGCCATGGGCGAGAGAAAGCACAGAGCCTACAAGATAGATGGCACAACATTAGTTAGTTTGCCTTCCACAGACACCGGTATTGGATGTAGCCCAAAGTATTCCATTGCAAAAATAACGCCAAAAAAGTCCCCCTCACAGGATCATCCGATAGGAAAGACGCCAGCGGCTTGTCTTCCAGGGTGTCCCTCCACCGCCGGTCCCATTCCACTTCCAACTTCCGGGTGGCGTTCCTGACCTCTGGGATCTCTTCCTTCGAGATCTTCTGTCTGAAAATGCACAAACCCCCCCAATAGTTCACCTTCAAATTAGGGGTGGGAATCACAGTAACTCACGATACATTGCCCACGATGGCGTCACAATACAGCGATTCTGTGATACTCTATACATTGCAAAACAATTCATCTACGATACATCGTGATATCTGTGCAACCAAGAAAAAAAATTATGTGAAGTATCACGATATATTCCAGTATCGATATTTTGTCCTACCCCTACTTCTAATAGAGAAAGCCATTTGCTCCAGAAAAAAAAAAGGTAATTTTGGGCAGATCGATATTAAATGAAAATAATATTTATACCCAGCCCACACCAGCCCCACATCAGCTACAAAAAGACATGGGTTGTCAGCTCCGTATCTGTCCGTGGTGATTTCTCTCAGGTCACCGCGGTCATCAGAGAGCAGGTATGCTCTAGGGAGGTCTAGTGGCGGACAGAGCACAGCTCAGCCCTGTCCAGGTATCCGCCTCCCGCCATTACATACAGCGACGCCGAAGAATGACACACCTCAACACTTTCAGATCCTCCAACACGCGGGCAGCCTGCCCGCTTTTCGTCTGCAGCTCCTGGGGTCGGAGGTGGGCCAGGGGGGCATGGCCTGCCACCCGAGAGCGCTCGTCCTTCAGGAGGTGCAGGGCGTGGGTCATCAGCTCCAGCATGGACAGCAGGTTCAACTGGCCCGCCTCATACACGTTCCCTGTGCTCAACTTCAAAACACATCGGACATCAAATTAATTCTCAAGACGGCACCATCTTTCACCATTCAAGACAAAAAATAAATAAAACGCCTTCCCATGGATGTCAATTTTCATGGAGGATGTTTTCAACTGCCCCTTCCTGCTACATTGCTTCGATGGACCCTTTTCACAGCGGCGTCATCATTAGGGGTGCATTCAAAAGCCCTCAAGAATATAAAGTTAAATATATTGAATTGCCCGAACCACCCATTCATGTAGGTTAGCTTTGATGTGCAGGAATTACCCCAGGTTCAGTCAACCACCCGACCAAATGAGATTATTTTTCATCCTCACTTGCTGTGGGAGCCGCTCGATCTTCTCCAGGAGCACCCGGGGTATTTTGAGGGCCATGTCGGCCCCATCGAGTGTGTACCGGTCCGAGTCCCCCTTCAGAACACACGCCATCACCCGCTGGTTCTCTTTGAGCGTAGACAGCATTTTGTCGATGGCCGACCAAAGGGAGCGGACCTTGATTCAACAGAAACACAGCATTGTTAAAAAACATGACGACGTCAAATGAAGGAATTGCATTACTAGACATTCTGAAAATGTCTTCGCCTATAAAACACAAATCAGTATCTTACAAGATAAACACATTTATATGTAGTCCAATATTAGGGTTTCATTCAAAAGCCCTTGAGAATATAAAGTCCAATATATTTAACTAAACTATAAATTACACAGAAGATACCTTGTGGAGCTTTTGAGCTGAAGCATCTCCGTCATCGGACACCTCATCTTGATGTCTGGAAAGGGAAAGAAAAGGTAAAGCGACTTGACGCTTAAAAGTATTCAGAAATTCAGTAGAGAACTATAAAAGGGCATTTTATCACAGAGGTGTAATGGGAGCGAAAACAGGTGCATAGCATTGGGGTTAACTATGGGTCTGTAGGCATGCGAGTTTCCATAATTAATGTCATGAGACACACCTGGGTTCACCCCTACTAGTACTACTACACCTCTTGTGAAAAAGGCCGGTAAATTACAACAAGCACGTCACACATACTTGAGCAGATTGTCATACTTGGCGTCCTCCGTCCGGGCGTCCTGAATCAACTTCACCAGGGACCTTGATAACAAATGCACAAAAGGGATATCAAGGATTAGTACGGGAAAGATCATTTTGCCGCAAAAATGAACCACATCTTTCAAAGAAGAGAAAAATAAACTTCCGTCTTTGAGGCGAGCCAGCTCTAGTCTCATTCCACAAACCTGTTGACTGCACTGCAGCAGTTTGTGTTTTGAGTATCCTGGCATGCCCACCTGGTTCTTATACTACTTGTAGACACATCTCTTACAGGTGGGTCCACTTATGCCACTTAAGACAGTGGGCTGGCAGTCAATCATTGTCATCAAATCAAGAACCAAACCCCCTGACTGCTTTTTGACTGCTCAGTTTCAATAAGCGGAGGACAGGTGTGTCGCACCAATTCACAATCAGCAGTGAAATGCCAATCAGAGACCATATCAACCAATCAGAGGTGACGCATACAATAGCCTGCGTTTCACCCAGGAGAGGGAGTCCTCTACTGCAAACCAATGTACACCCCTCTCTGTTGAGAGTTTCAGAAGACACTCACTGGGCTCGTCTCTGGTACTCCTGTAGGAGACGGTCCTGTTGAACGGCACACTTGAGGAACCTTGCTTTGGTCAGCTTGAATCTCTTCATCGCCATATCCAAGGAGGAGGTGGGCGTGGCGGCTGCCTCAGGAGTCCACTTGCCATCTATATGTCAAAATGACAGGATACCGATGGAGGTCATATATATTATTGGCTATTGAAAAATAAATCCAACAATACGTTCCAACACCAAGAGCCGTATTTACATATGGAGGAAACGTCCAATAGAAAAAAACAGATTGCATGCGAAGATCAATACAAGATTAGGATCTGAAGGTATGAATCCATGCATCTGCATTTTTTTTGGTCGATATCAAAATCATACCAGTGGCGCATGTCTTCATCTCCTGCAGCATGACATGATTGGCCAGGTGAAGCATCAATGCAACAAACTTGGGGCCCCCAGGCGAGAGGAACAACGACGCCACCACTTTAGGAGCTGAACTGCTGTGTTCGTCCTGGCAGAGGAAGGAACAAGGACAAGCAACAGGACTGACTCAATCTCTTCTCAATTAACCAGCCATTCCTTATTCGTTGACCAGCGACCCTCAAAACAAGGAAAAATATAGATGGAGGTCATTTCTGAATTCAGTGACTTACTATGAGGTCTTTAATCCAAGCAAATGTGATTTTCCGGAACTCTGCATCTGCTTTGCGGTCAAAAACCGGCCAGCAGTGCCTACACAACAGACATTTCCATTAGAGTTGAATGTAATAAGACTCCGGTTGAAAGATAAGAAAATAAGAAAAGGTTGAGTGAAAGCATGTAGCTTTACCTGTACGCCTCGTTAAAGCGTGCAGGGTTGAGTTTATCCAGCAGGAAATGAGTGACAATGTAGAAGGCATCCTTGTTGGGTTTGTCAAACATGTTTCTGTGGACCAGGGAAAAACACACTGTTAGACGGCGGGATAAGAATCAGCTGTGCAAGCAGGGTGCAAAATTCACTTTTTTTCTGCCCCTGCATATTAAACAAAGCCAAACAAAGGACATTTTTAAAACAAACGATAAGGAAGTTTGAACCCTGGGCTTGGGGTGGCAAGGGGGACTAGTGGGTTTATGTTGTTTGTTGTATCGATGTGTTTGTTTTCCATGCGTTTGTGTCCATCGAGGACCACTTTGGAAGTAAGTGTTTTAAGTCATGCTTTTTAAGTGCTATCCTCTGGGATTATTGGATCTTGATATTCCTTGAAGTTGTTTCTACTTTTAAATTCCTAATAACAAAAATCAATCAATCAATCAATACCGGTAGCTAGCATATCACACCAGCATCTGGCCGGCGCTAACGTCGGTGCTAACGGGCTAAAAACAAAAGCTTAAACACAATACTTACATCCCCAGATTGATGTGCGTCACCGTGGTTTTGGCGACCAAATTGGAGATTTCGGCCTCCGGTTGAAAGCCCAGGCTGAGCAGGGAGCACCACAGGTATCTGCCCTGGGTCTTGCGGAGAGAGACGGGGATCGCCATGGTCCTGGGGAGGACGTGCAAAGCCGTGATCCCCTGGTTTGGGTTTTGATGGACAGCTACTCGCGGTCTTGGCGGTTTTCAAACCGATGGTCATCTGTTGACGCCCGGCGAGCTGCCACGCGTAGGTCGACCGCCGTTTTTGTACAACGACAACCGTGATAATAACGACAACCGTGATAATAACAACAGAACAGGCATCCCGATACCGACCCAACCCAACCCGGGCGCAGACCGCCAATTTTTTCAACAAACCCGGAAGTCGTATGTACTTCCGGTGAGAGGGTGGCCTCGCTTTAAAAAACAAATGCATATTTTAATTTTCTGTTAATCTTTTTTTTTTTTTACTTTCACAATCTGTTTCAAACAGTAATTTTTTAAACTATAAATAATATTGCTATTCTGAAAATAGCAAAAACCGTTTTGTCCGTTGTGACTGTCAACGTCCCGACGCAGCGCTCCACGTGTTCAACAGCCGCGCGCATGTTTACAGCCGTTACGTCGCTATGGTTACGTGGCTGTGATGCAGCTTGTGTGTGGCTGCATGTGTGTTCCCTCCTCCCTGTCCTCGCAATGCATCGTCTGCAGGCTCGCCTATATGGTGAACTATACTGGAGAAACAAATACTGTACACCTGTACAGGAATCTAAGCATGCAAGCATGTTACTCTGACACACCTTCATATTGCCTTCTAAATACACTAGTTTAGACTGAGGCAATTATATAACATAATATATAATAACTTCATACAGTCTAGAATGTGTGTTTTAACATGTACAACATCTGTATTGATCTGTAACTACATCTGTAACTAATAATACATTTATCTTAGAAATTTGACCAAGGTCTTGGGTAAATATGATGCGTGTTTAATGGATTTAGACCAGCATAAATAAAAAAAAAAAGTTTATTCAAATATTCAATTTGTACATCTTTTTTATTGCTGCACATGCAATTTGTCATGTCTCCACCACAAACGATTGATGAACAAAACTTTGTCGTAATGATATTTAGGCAGGAATAACCATGTCTCTCGTTGTCCACATCACTGCAGCTCATTTAAAACCAGCTGGCAACACTCGCCCACCTTGGCCGGGTCCAAGACTGACGAGTACTTGGCGATCTGGGAGTTGACCCCCAGGGAGCGGGCCAGGTCCCGGGCGGTCTGATCCGACGCCAGCGTGGTGCCCAGGGCCACCAGTAGCCGGAACACCGCCTCCGTGTCCTGCACGGACTCCAGTGCCGTGCTGACCACCGATAGACACTGGGCCTTGGCCTCCAGCTGGGGCCGGCCGTGCAGGCAGCCCGCGTAGTTGAGCAGCAGCGTGGCCAGCGCCACCTGCACGTTCTTGTTGCGCGTGGCGGCCGCCAGGTCGGTGGCCTGCGTCAGCACGGCATCGCGCTGCGCCAGGAGCAGTGCCCGGCCCTGGCGCCCACTGAAGCAGTTGCACAGAGTCCTCAGGGCCAGCATCTGGTTGGCCGGCCGCCCCTGCGGGCTCATCAGGCTCAGCAGGTGGTTGCAGAGCTGCGTGCCCTCCGCCTCGCCGCACAGGCTCTCGTTGACCTGCGGGTGGCGCACCGCCAGCCGCAGGATGTCCAGCACAGGGAAGACGATGTCTGGGTGTTGGCGAGAGAGGAGAGCGGGAGCATGAGTTGATTTATGTATTGGGGAAAGGCGGACAAACGTTTCAAGAGTGTATATATTGAATGCCTGTTATATTAGATATATTAGGTATATTGGGTAATAAAAAAATACGTTCATGATTTATGTATTGGAACAGATAAATGTTTCCATTAGCGTCACTTGGAGCCATATATTGAATGTTTATGTTAGGTACTTTAGAGCAAAAAGTACAGGGTACACGCATTAGAAATAAGTGTTATAATAAGTGTTCCCAACGGACATTTTTTTCTGCATATTTTATTCAACTATTAAACAAAAAATGTGCTTTTATACTATTTTCTATACTATTTAAGTAATAAAATACTATTTATTACTTATACTATTTGGTGATTTTGCAGCTTCAAAGCATACAAATCTCTCGCTGCTTTAAAATATGGACGATGTAAACAGCTCTCCTTTTGGTTCCATACCTTCAGGCCAGTGAGAGGCTTTCCACAGCAGGTTGATCTGCTGGAGGGTGAGGGGTTGGGTGTTGGAGTTGTTTGGTCCGACCACCACGCTGCCCAGCATCGTCTCCAGGCTCTCCACAAACTCCTCCGACAGCTTGTGTTCCTGGGGCGCCCCGATGTTCAGCTCCTTCAGCTTGGCTGGGGGGGGGACAACAGTTATATTTCAGACCAGTGGCTACTCAAAGCGCTTTACAATTAGTGCCTCACATTGACACACTCATACACCGACGGCTGTGTCAGCCTCACGAGGGAACGGCCAGCTCGTCGGGCGCAGTTAGGGTTAAGGCATCCTGCTCAGGGACACCTCGAGACTTAGCTAGGAGGAGCCAGGGACCGAACCCGCTCCACCTCCTGAGCCACTGCCGCACCATGGGTTGTTTTTTAAATCTGAGACTTTAACGACTTTAATCAATCTCCGTCAGTTTCCATTCATCGTTGTGTTGTACATTTCTGTGGGCCGAGGTGAAATGCCACTACACTGAAAAGGTTGTTATTCCATTATCTAAAAAAAAGGTTACTTATTACATATATAAGTCGGAAAATGACACAACATGCTTACCAATAATCTGTGTGGCGTTTGCTTGATCGAAGGTCACTCCGTCCGTCTTGGGGAAGTAGATGTTGGTTGTGGTCTGCCTGTGGGCTGCAGAAGAGTAGGCCCCTCCACCTGTTTTTAAGTTAAGCAATAAGATGGTACTTTATTAATCCCAGACTGGAAATTCAGGACATTTGTATTGACATTCTGATTCTGATTTTGTTTATAATCATTTATTTATTAATTCATTTAGGTTTGACCAGAGGAGCATTAGTGCCAGGCACTAGTTGCCTGGCACCCTTTCACCCTTGTTGTGAATGCATCGTCTTTAGTTTTTTCTCCTATAGATTCATTCATTCAGACTCATTCAGGCTGTTATTTATCAAGTTCCATTGGTGACCAAGCTCACCTGTAAAAGGGTCGGTAACACCTGTTGAACCTGGTGCAGGCCCTGACCCCGGGATGTAACGGCCAGAACCTGGTGCGAAAGAGTAACAACAAATAAATAACACCATTAGTAAAATATATGTTTATTTATTTATTTGTGTTTGTCAGATTTGCCGTCCTGTTTGTTTTTTTTGTATGTATGTATGTGTCCTCCTATAAAAACAGAAAATAAAGTTTAAAAAAAAAGTAAAAGCTGCGGGGCAATTCTTTTTGTTGTTGTTCAGCAATAGGTAACCCTACCTGTGAAGGGATCAGCTCCAAAGCCGGTCCTCCCGTCAGCCGCTCCGGGGACATAGCGCCCAGATCCTGTTTACAAAGAGGATGGAAAACCCGTTGAGCTACAAGAGGTCGTTTAAAAACCAACAAAGCTGGGACTAATTGGGACGTTTCCAAGTTTCACGTTTATGTGTCGTATGCGCATTAAGAGAACAAGTTCATGGCCACGAAAAGTTGGAATTTCAGGCATTCTCGCACCTTGCAAAGGAGTAATGAGTAATAAAAAATGAACAGTGCAAATCAAATAAAAGACACAAATACGATTGATGAAATAAAGATGAAAATAATCAAATAAGAAATAGTACACAATGTTAAAAGAAAAACACATGTTGGGGTACTGATGCTAGACCAATTGAGAACCATTGGTGTAGGTGGGGGGGGTGGGTCTCGCATCGTGGCTCACCAGTGAAGGGGTCAACAGCACCTGGGGTGGCCGGTCCAACCACGTGTCCCTTGGTGTTCTCGATGATGAAGTTGGCCACCTGGTCTAGGAACATGGGGCTGAGGTCATTCTTCTGCAGGAAGTTGTGTGCTGTCAGCCAGGGGTCCTCGGCAATGTTGTACGGCAGCTTCATGGACGGCCCGCCTTCGTTCACGTCGATAGTGAACACAAAGTCGTACTCCTGTGGCAGGAACACAGCTGGTCATTTTTTTTAATGTATTTTTTTTAGGGATGCACCGATACCGATACCAGTATCGGGTATCGGGCCGATACTTCATTAAAATAAAGTACTCGGATTCGTTTTTTATTGCCGATACCACGCACCGATACCACGGACTGAGAGACGGGGGGGAGAAGGCGGCGACCGCGCCTGGCGGGGTGTCGCTTAATTTCAACCGAGTCCCTTACGG
>JAOPJI010000054.1:352437-372821 GCA_027122695.1 Merluccius productus | reverse complement strand
CACCCTCCCCCCCCCCCCCCCCCCCCCCCCCCCCCCCCCCCCCCCCCCCCCAGATGGTCTGCTGAGGCCAGTGGTATGCATGTTTGCGTGGGAGGAGGGGAGGGTTTTTAAGGGTGCATTTTTGTTTGTTTGTGTGTGTGTGTGTGTGTGTGTGTGTATGGGTGGGCGGGTGTGTTGGGGGAGGAGCTATGGTGGTGGTGGGGGGTGTTTGTGTGTGTTTGTGTTGTTGTTTGCGCCGTACAGAAAAAATCAGCATTAGGCCTTTTTCACAGAGGACATTTCGACTTGTGAAAGTAGGAAAAGCACAGGGGTAAATAATGAACTGAATTTCATTGAGCCGCTTTAGTTTCAGGGTGCTGGCGTTGTGCATGCTGGCTCACCGTCGCAGCCCACTGGGACAGAGCCATTGTTAATGTTATAAGTAACACCTGTGCTTTTCCCACTATGACAAGTTAAAATGTCTGCTGTGAAAATGGCCTATTATTTTATTTTTGCCAAGTATATTTGCACATACATGGAAAGTGAGTTTGGTGCATAAAAAACATCAAGCAACACGGCGTGAGCAAAATATGAACAAAATATTGAGCGAGAAAACAATACATGAATTAACAATATTTACACAATGAGTGACTGAGGACTACACAATGACGTAGGCTGTGGCTATGAAATGAGCACTCTGCTCATGCACTAGATGCAATACGAGCGGAGAGGCAGAGGAAGTCACGGTTGCGGTGCAGACAGATGGGGGAGGACGCAAACCTGCGTGTGGAAGGGGCGGTTGTGGGGCGGACACGCGGCGCTGGACCGAGGCGGACTGGCGTCCACGTGGAGGGAGGGAGGCGAGCAGGGAGGCGACGGTGAGGCGCTTGCACCCTCTGAGGCTAGGCCGTGTCTTAGCCGTGAAAGTCGCACATGACCTATAATAGTCCTCCCACTGGCCTGTGTCAATCGCATCCACACACAGTACAGCACACACACACACACACACACACACACACACACACACACACACACACACACACACACACACACACACACACACACCCCAGGAGGAATGCAGCAGACTTTGGGGACGGCCAAATGGAGATCCAAATCAGACACTTGCCAGGGGATAGTATATCTCCAAATGCAGTTAAGCCAGCTGGTACGTGTAGCTTTCCACTGGAGACGGGAATTAGAAGAGCAAAATCATTTCAACCTACTCCACTCCCACCGAAGAGACCAAACATATAGCCATTTTGAATATGAGATGGTGGTGCCGGCGCACTGCAGCGAAATTGCCTTGATGGAAGTGAGCTCACAATATATTCAGTACATATTCCTGAGTGATTGTCTGTGCAGTAGATGGCAGATAAGTCAGCGAGAAGGTTAAGAGCTGAAAATGAAAATATTACTGCAATGAGCTATTAGTATTTTTTGTGAAAAATTGCAGATAGTTCATTCATTTACATTAAATGCTGTTGCAGACGGTAGCAGGCCCTTTAGGTTACCATGTTTACATGTCTGCTTTACATTTGGGAAATTTGAGAAGGTAAGGGGTCTGAGATGGAGCTTGGTATGAAAAATGATAAACGTACATTAACAACCAATGTTGACAGTCATAGGAGTGCAGAAGTGACCAGGGAGCAGCCTTGTGTGCGGCTACAGAGATACCAAAGGGCTTTTCACTGAAGCTGAATTAAGTCTCGTATTCAGGGTTTCCCCATCCCCCCAGGCGCTCAAGCTGTCAAGTGTTCCTGAACTTGCTCACTGACCCCATCCCCAATGATACACAACCGTGGCCACTGTCGGCCTGCACTGCCTCGAGGGAGCAGGTCTGTGACTTGGTCGGACAAACCGCTGCACGGGCCATGGCTCCAAAGGGCGTTTAGTATCTTGGGCCCGGGAAGGGAGAGGGAGGGAGGAGGAGGAGAAGAGAGAGAGAGAGAGAGACTCCTCAACCACCTTTTAATGTGTTTTGTGGCACAAACAGATGGCACCTTCTGAAGAATACACCCACTTGTGAATTTTGTGAAAAGTGCTGTGGTTGCAAAACAGTGCAGGTCAGGCCGACCTGCACTGAAGGATGATTTACGTTATCGTCATTTTTAGCCCAGCAGGATTGCATAATAGAAACCTCTTCCGGGGCAAGACGGTGTGTGTGTGTGAGTTTTTGTGGTCTGTAAACAATGAATTTCTTTTTGGATTGCCCTCAACACACCCCCTTCCCCACAGACTCTCTGTTTTTAACACCCCACTACCCACCAACCCACCCTGCTGTTTTGGCACTTAGGTGCCCTGGCTGGAAGGAGGAGCCCGCCCCTGGCCTACATACAGCCATGTGCTTCGGGAGCGGGCTGTGGGCAAGTTTGCAGGGAGGGGTTGGGATTCATAAAGGCCTGGTTGTCTTGGCAAATGGAGGGCGGAGGTGGCTGGCTGCGCTGTCCCATCGCCCGGCCACCTGTCCACCGACGAAGCCAGCCTTGGCCTTCAGCCTCAGCCGACGCTGGTGCCCACTGCCTAACCCTCTTTCTATTTTACAGAACAAGTATTCTTCAGTTGCTTCAGATTCGTTGTTTTTCTTAGTTATTCATCATGTCTCCTATCGCTTCATGAGCGCAGATTGTGATACTGTCATATCCTGGAGAAATGGATGACAGATCCTTCGAGGGTGCCGAGAGGCTATTCCTCACGACGAGAAGAGAGGGTCACATCTTGGGAAGTCCTGCTGGTCGTGTTTCTATCAGGGGCGCCTGGTGGCTTAGGTGCGGGGACGAGTTTAATTATTATGTGATTCGACATTCCCTAAGGTAAAGGCGCTGTCGCATATGGGTCAGTCTCACGCCTGCAATGCTGTGTTTGCTAAGCGAGGGGAGCAGATATAGACTTGCCTCACCCCACCCCCACCCCGATGCATGCGTGTTGTAATTGCATTCTGGAAATGCCAGCATCTCCGTGGCCTCTGAGACCTCCTTGGGAGGTGCAGTCGCGCCCGTTGAGGCATTTCATCTTAGAGGCAAGCCGTGAAGAGCAGTATGGAAAACATAATAGAGATGATTGGGATTGTTGCACCTGATTAGTGGTACGCTACTAATTAATAACATATTGTATTGCAAAGTACAATATTAAAAAAAAAGACTTGGTAATGAAGAGTAGATTATTGTTGTTTTTGTCTCATCAGTTTTAGGGATGGTTTTCTATGGTGTTTGGGCTATTTAGTTCAGTATATTATATTTGTGTTATGAAAGTAATGATAATCTTTGTCTTCAAGTCCATCTTGAAGTTAATTTGGTAAATTAAATGGTTTTAACAGGCACACATTTTTTAACGAACACAAGTACATGAACACATCTTGAATGTGCCGACATTGCGTAGCTGGAATTAAAATGCAATTTAAAGTAACCATGCTGAGGGGTGCCTTGTGTTGCGGTGTTTATTGATGACTGCAGTGTTACTGAAGAGGTGTTACATTTTTCTCCTAACCTATACTTCAACAAGCTAATGTTGGCTGACTAACTTTAGAACAAAACATTAAGTCATGCTAGCAGATGTGCCACTGCAGCACCCTTTGACTGCAATTAGAATGCTGTCATAGTCATTTTTTTCTGCAGCCAACTGGACCGTGGTGGACGGCCCCAGTATTTTTAGTTTAATGTGTTTTTAAGAAGTCTTCATTCCAAAACTGAAATCAACTAAGTTTTACCCATAGCTTCGAATTTGGTTCAATAAGTCCGGGAGCACTCTCTTGTCAAACCCTTTTTTTTTACTGTCGGAATTTGTCGTTAAAATGATTGCATTCCGCTCTTCAGTGAGTGCATTAGAGTCAATTCAATTTATTCAAACTACAAATCAAAGGTCCAGGTCTTTTAAAGTGGGGGTTTAAGCACATAAGCTATCATATTGCGGTGAACAGTAAATACAAATGTATTCTCCCATCGCTTTGCTTATATCGAACAATCGGATTGCCATTCCATCCATCGTTGTATGTCACTGCACACACTTGAGGGGAACTGCCAATGATGCACTTGCTTCGTAAGCTTGCTTCGTAAGCTTGCTTCGCGCAGCCCTGACTCTTGTTGCCTTCTTTGGGCTTTAGAGGGGGACATATTGTTCTCCGTAGACCTGTGATGTACCAGCCCTTTCTTTCCCTGACACAAGTGCCCAGTTGACAGCTTGATTGAAGGCGACGGGAGTACTGAGACCAAGGGGGTTCTGTGCATGTGAACATGGGTGAGAGAGGGAAGGCATGACCTGACCCCTTCTATTTTTGAACTGCGATCTGACCGGCAGGTTCTCTGGTTTAGAGAAAAAAAACGTGTGTGTATATATATATATATATATATATATATACCATCACCAAGTTCACAAAAACATTTTTGCAAATATCATCCACAACAGAAACCTCCAGTCTCTTGGATTAAGACGCAGGTACGGACAGACCCTCACTGCCGCAATCCTGTCGCAACATGCTTAAGCTTCCAGCAGTGCAAATGGCTCAAGCATCCTCATCCGTCTTCCACATCCTTTTTTTCCCTTCTTCTTTAAACCCTTTTGTGTTGTTCTCTTTCTGCTATGCTGCAAAGCTGATTACTGTGCTTTCTCTAATGAAAGCTAATCCTGTGACACGGCAGTGTGAAGGAACAGCAATGGGGGGGGGGTGTAGGTGGGGGGTGATTTAGCATAGCACCGCTAGCAGGAAATGTCTTCTTTAGGGCCCGTCACACGCTTAAGTGGCTGTCAGACAGCGGTGCCAGCAAGGTTTAACATCTCAGCCTGTGCAGACCTGGCAATTTGCAAGCTGTTTTTAATGTTAAATGTGCACTTTAGTGCACGGTTGGCACTGTTACTGTGTGCTACATTGACCACTGGACAGTACATATCTGTGACACATAATGGTGTGTAATGATTCACCTTTACCTTGCCCAGGATAGCCTTTACCTGCCACAGTATCTGTATTAGTGGATTTCTTGACATTTAAAATGCATTTATCTGCACTAGGCCCTGGTTCCCCATTCCCTGACTAATCAGGTTAGTAGGATGCACACACTGTCAATCTTTTTTACATTTTCCCCCCGACTTTATTTAAATGTCAATCTTCTTTGCATTTACATCATCCACCATAATGAACATCATATATTGGGCGTCTTTCATTTGGAGGCTTACCCATTTAATTTGGCCGCTTTTCCTGGTAATGAATGGTTCTTTACTCGAGTAAGACACCTAATCCCCATCAGTCCAAGATGGTCTGGTCTTCACCCTACGATGCCTTGTTTTTGTGGGGTGTCTATACATGAATGAGAGGCATTCATTGTAAAGTTTCTTTCGGGATTTAGATGATTAAAACACTAAACACAAAACACACACAACTCATTGTA
Source organism: Merluccius productus (assembly GCA_027122695.1). NCBI lineage: Eukaryota > Metazoa > Chordata > Actinopteri > Gadiformes > Merlucciidae > Merluccius > Merluccius productus. The sequence continues at coordinate 367,467 of JAOPJI010000054.1, read as the reverse complement.
TGAAATCGTCATTTTGCCCTTTGCCCAGAATCTTCCAATTGAGCCGGAACTTCCCCATCACACCCAATTGGCTGTAAACACTTTACGTTTCCCGTCATGAATTAGCTTGACGTTCCATTTGAACGTGTCCATCCCCATTGCCATTCACTCTGCATCCAAACCATTTGCATATTGGAGGTCTGAGAATGCTGTCCATCTGCATTAGAGTCCTTCGCTAATGCAGCCAAATACATTTCCGACTACCGCCGCCATCTCCTCCAGATCACTTAGGGCTACTCGAGTAGGGATGCCAGCTGTAAAGATGGTCTGAGGTTTGTCTGGATATATTCCAGTGATGTTCACATGTGTGTGCTGAAAACACACTATAGGCATATCATTTGTTTGCAGGCTTTCTCTTGTCACGTTGGTGAACAACTTCAACCCCATTTGAATGTCATTTGGCTTCATAAAAACAGTACGCTCGATGCCTCATGCACTGTGCGTACAATAGTGCCTTTGTGGTGCTGTGAACAATTTTCCGTATTGTTCCAAGTTTCTGGAGGCCTTAATTGAATGCGGCAACTCGGCTATACACTGCAGTTGCGGTCTGTTGTACTCCAAATAGGAACAGTTTGTGGACGAAAAAATTAAGGGAGTCTCTCTCGACATTGATTTTGTTGGCTTGCGTTGGGAGGGTTGTGTGGACCGGTTTCCAGGGTATTCCACGGCTGAAGTGACGGGAAAGGGCAACATTTAAATGCAAACCAAAATATTTAACTAATTTGGGAAGTGGTCTTGGATAAAACGGTGGTTGAATAGACCTGGCAAGCACATACACAACACTTTGAGTCTTGCCTTTTGCTTTGATAATGATGCCCTACCAATCTGTGAAGAGCAATTGAGCGGCAAAAATAGGTGTTAAATAAAACGTTCTCAATTGTTGCGTCATCGCATTATAAAATAATAATAATAATGACTTTTGTGCTGCTGAAAACATTAGTCTGGATACAGGATAACGTAGCGTCCCCAACAGAAAGATCTCAACCTTTCTGGATCTTTCTGGAAAATGCAGAACATAGATTTTCCCATGAAAAATGGTTATTTATGGTAAGGAGTCCCCCCCAGCCCATGTGTGTTTCCGTGGCTTCAGACTTGATCGCATTGCTTTTCCCCTCCAACTGGCATGTGGCTCCTCCTCTTCCCCTGAGTCATGGCATGCAATTCCGTAAGACCTTGAGTGGCGGGCGCTGCTGGCCTCTCACTGTGATATCGATCAACCCCCTTCATTTATATCCCTCGATTGGCCAACCGCAGCAAGGGGGATATCCCCAAGGCACAAACACACACTTGCATACAGACATATTTAACCCCCGCTTCCCCAAGGCCGGCCATTCATCGTCCCCGCTGGGCTTGGTAATTATCCAGGGTCTTGGATCAGAGGCTCATCAGAGTCAGTGTCGGTGCTGTTTACACGTACACGCCTTATACGCATTATAAGATCTGCTTTGCCAGATGAAGGTCTCCTCGCATCCTCCCCTACAGACAATGCCTGTGAAAGCACCATGAGATTGTACCATGACCTCCCATAGATACGAGGCATGGTATGGCGCCCTTGGTGGTGTGCAACCTGCCGTAATACGCTGGGGTGGGAGGGCTTGTGAGACTTGCCGTTGGTCGATGCAACTGGTGTTGCACCTCGTGATTCAATTGCAGCAGAGCGGTGATACAATAGCAATGAGCTCATAGCAATATGGATCCAAATCGCATCTGTTGTGCATCTCTACAGTACACACAGTCACACGGTGGGTGTTTACCGAGGACCTAGTGCAATGGTTACTAACAGATTAGGCTCAAAAGTCAGAACATACCTGGGGTTGAACAGAAAACGTAATGTGCCCCGTGTTTAGTGGCATTTCGCTTCGTACTAGAACAGGAAACGTGGCTCATTTTTGAGCCAACATTTTGATGGATGGGAGATTAAGGCTGCCCTGTTTCCGTGGTAACACCTTTTTTTTCCTTCTGTCTTTTTTACATACATTTATGTAATATCTGTTCTGTTTGATGATGCGATATGAAAGCTTGTATCTTCCCAGCTGCCGATAGTGGTGGAATTGGAGGCCACTCTCGCTATTTCATGTAAATAATAAAATATTACACTTCTGACATTTGATAAATGATAGACATTAGTAGACCAATTATGTATGGCATTGACCAGTGTAAACTCATTATTGGGTTGACTATGCCTCGCCATTTGGGAAATTGCTAATTCAATGGCACTGTATGTGGAATGTATATTTACAATGTACAACCCATTAGAAACAAAATTAGAGGACCCTTTGTGGCAATGAATGTGCACGATGTGCATGTCTGTTTTAATAAAACATGAGCGCTCTTGCTCTCGCTGTTGCTCTCGCTGTTGCTCTCGCTGTTGCTCTGGCTCTGGCTCTGGCTCTGGCTCTGGCTCTGGCTCTGGCTCTGGCTCTGGCTCTGGCTCTGGCTCTGGCTCTTGCTCTCTCGCTCTTGCTATCTCTCTCGCTCTCGCTCTCGCTCTCTCTCACTCGCTCTCTCTCTCTGTCTCTCTCTCTCTTTAGGCTTCAAGATGACAGTTATGCTTTTTTGCTGCACTCACTTTCTTTCTGTCTTCTCTGTATCCAGCCATCTTTTTCAGCTCTGGCTTCTTACTTCCGTTTGGCTTTGTCTCCCTTCCTGTCTTCTCCCTTATGTTATATCAAAATTGTATGGGTGAGTGTGTATATGTGTGTGTGTGCGTGTGTGTACAAGGCCTGGATATCAGGCTTAATGGGGTGTGTGTGTGTCTGTATACATAATACATTAGTATACAATTACTGTGTATGAAAGGCCGTATACGTAATGTCTAGGCATACACTCTCGCAAGCTCCATCTCTCGTACCGCACTCGGAGCCGTACTATGCGTGCATATATAATTGCGGCTGGCTTGAATCGATTCGCACAAAGCCACACACATCAAAGCCTTTTCAGACCCCAACTCGCCATTAATGCAATGCTAAAGAGACTCGCACGTCCATTTCCCAATGACCTTATGTCGCCGCCAGGCCTTAAGGTCTCTCCGGGCTCTCATGAAACGGGGCTGGGCACTCTGCAACCTTGTCGGGACGAGTGCCAGCGCTCCTCATTTCCATAAGACTCGGTAGGTAGGGGAAAGAGCTGAGTCGCTCCATCACAAAGACACCGCTAAGGGTCTTAGCGGTCCCGTCCACACTGGATCACAGAATCACAGAATCACGTTCATGTTGTAGAGAAACGCCCATAGACTGGGGTCGGATTGAATTAAAATTTAAATTACATTAGTTACATTTTTTTATTTCTTTGAGCAGGGTAACCGCAAAGTATAGGTTGTGTGTGAATTAAATGTAATGGTTACCATTTCAGTCTGCCCTAGACAGCGTTATACAACATAAGGATTTTTTGGAATGGCTCCATCTTGTGCTTTTGGGAATTGGGCTGTATATAATGCCATTTTCCACGCCGACTTACACCGGCTTTTGTAAAAAAAAAAACACCATTTATTGTATGGAAAGTGGGGTTTATGTTGGATCATCCCTCATTTTTGCTCTGATTTTCTTTGCTTCACACAGTCGTCCTTAAATGAGTCTGGCTGTCTCAAATCCCTGCTTAAATCTTATTGTAATCATGTCTGTGTTATAATCAAGCATTCAGACTTGATTATAGTAATGATTATAGTGGGCATCATTCCGGCTGACACATTTGTGTAGTATAAAATATGGAAACCCAGCATTACAATAAATCGTGTGCTGGCATGTTGTTTATTGACAGCGTGATAGTCATTTTGACTAAATCTAACACTGGGCCAAGTTCTACTAGAATTGTGAGGCCTGTGCCTGAACATATTGTAAAAGTCTGTTCCCATGCTACCGTATATTGCAAATGTTCCATCGCCAAACTTGAGTATTATCCCACATTTATAGAGTTTGGCTGCCTCACTTGTTTTGTTGTCAGAAAAGGTAGCCATATGGCCTCCACGCGTTTGCATAATTCATGCAAGTGAATCGGCTTCCTGATGGAGTGTGTGGGAATGTGGGTGTGTGATATTGAACTAATGAAGCTGCCAAATGGGTTCCCGAATCTATGTGTTTCTGTTGTGAATGTATTCCACTGACCGTATTTATCTCCATCGCTATCCTCGAGCTCAGCTGGAACCGAATTTTCTTTCTCACACCGGTTCATTGGCATGCCGGGTTTAATTTATGACATCACACTGGGAGAGGCTGTGTCCAAGCCATTGACTCTGGCCTCAGGTGACCAATAACACTCAACAAGACTGAGTGTAAAAGCCCCTGCTAGAGATCTCTACGGGTTGTACTGTGTTCCAGGCGTTGCTTGTGCTGCAACTCTAGTCTCGTGACTGCCTCATGAGGAACACGCTCTTGTTTGCACTATTGCATGTCTAAGGCTGGGTGTCGTCATTGCATCATCATTGCAATGCATTCCTTGAGGCCTGCCTGCTATCGAAAGTATTTCACATTTGAATTGTTGAACTCGCCTGTCATCAACGTTGAATGTTTCTTTCTCCAAAAAGACTAAATTGTATGCAGGGTGGCAGAACCTCGGGATGGATGCTAGCGACTGTTGATGGTCATTGAAAAAGAAAACACCGGTTTATTTAGTTGTGTGCACCCTGCCAGATCGACGCGACAGCGCTGTAGCCCATTGGACACTAAATCATTAACTGTGTGGGTGTTGGTGTTGTGACTCTGCAAACTTCCTGTGAACAGGCCTTGGGTTGCCGATTCTAATGACCCGTTGCGCGGATCTGCGTCCTGGACCGAACCTCACGGAATGGATTTTTGATGGCGACGGTTTCACCCTCATTAACCACTGTTCTGGGGGGGGGCGCTTCGGTGATTTGGGAGACCCGGGATTTGCACCCCGGGTCCTCCAAGCGCAACCTAAACCAAGAGTGATGAACACCAACACACCTGACTCTGTGGCTGCCCTTTCTGAATCCGTATCGCTGTGTTTTCGTACAGTTGCCTTATAAAAACCTTTTCTGCCTCTGCTTTTGTTTTGCTCACACCAAGCGCTTGCCGAGGGGCACAGAAAATGCATTTGAGGTAATATTGATGATGTGTGGGCACTGCCCACCAGTCTCTCGCCCACCAGGTCACCGCCGTCTCTCTCGCCCACTCCCCACCGGTGGCTCTCGTCCACGGATCCTCTCAGCAGCAGTGCTGCGTCACGCCCTATAAGCATTTTCTTGGGGTCAATTCCACTTTGGGTTGAAAAAAAAATGCTGTGGATCGCAGGAATTTGAATGGATTGCAGGAATTTGAATACCATGGCAGGAATTGAATACGACCGCCTTCGGTGGACGCCAAGTCGTCAAACTGCCAAGCGGATGTCTGTGCAATGTTTTGTGTTTTTTCTTTTTTTTTCTTCTTCAGAGGAATTCCTCCTGTAAGGAAATGCCCGCGTATTGGCGGCGATCCCAACCCATATCTCAGACAATGCGGTCCCAAGGTTGTTTTTGATATATATTTATTTATTTATTTTGTCCACGGGCAGATGTTATCAGACAACGTGCGCCGTCTGGAGAACGTTGGGCTCAAGTTACATAGTCGGTGTGATAAGGCATCGCTGATAGCTGGCAAAACCGGAAGCCACAAAAGAGAAAGGTCAAAAACTGTTGTACTACTACTAACTTTTTCAACGTAAAGAAAAGAAACCAGAGCCGTTACCTTGCAACATTACTGCTAATCGTAACTAAGCATCAATTGTAGTAATCAGACTTGTCTTTTGACTCAAAGACATTCTGGGAATAGGGTCTGTTTTGAAAAACAGATGTTACATTTCATTGGAAAAACATAGATATGTGAGATTCATTGGACACAGCATAATGTTGTTTATTTGCTGTGGTAAGCAGTTGCAAAAACTGCAAATGTTGAACTGGCTACATGTGTTTCTAAGTTGCTATAGTAACAGTAGCTACCTAGAGGATCCTCTGCGTCAATGGATGCATGTGCAGTCTTTCCTGTCTTTCCTTCCTCTATTTGCTCTCCTGCCTTTGTTCTTACTATCTATCACTTTCTCACTCTCCCTTTCTGCCACCCGTTCCCTCAGACTAATATACTTTTACAATTAGCATAGTAGTAAACACAGAAACAAAACAACCAATCCATAAAATAATCAGTTGATTAATCAACAGTGAAAAGAAAAATTGTGAGTTGCAGTCCTTGTCCAGTGTGAAGCATTGTATCAAACTGTTTCAGTTCAGCGAATCCTCACACAGCTTTCAAAATAAAAGCCAAGAGAAACCAAATAGCAGTAACAGTTCCTATAATACAGGCTCTATTTTACATGAGGTCTGTTACCTCTTGTTAAAACAAGCTCATTTTATTCCGGTCAGTGCAGAAGTTTCATCCGAATGCGCAGGAAATCTGGCCTGCATTTTACAACATTTACAATCATTAATAAAACTGCAGATGCTCTCTCTCTGGTGGCCTGATTACTTCATGTCTTGTTATATGCATTAAAAGGAAATTGACACGGCTGGGTGAATGGCAATAAACTCCTTTTTAATTAAATTGTGTCCCCTTGTGTCCCTCCTGTCCCCTCACTCCTCAGAGAGGGGGGTTTGAATTCGAGCTACACCAACCTGAACATAGTCAGTATTAAGCTGCTAAGCCACTTGGTTTGCAAGAACGTTAGTCACCAATTTCAGATAGACTAACAAACAATAAAATCCAATACATAATCAGCTTTTTTTCCCCCTAGTGTTGTTCAATATTTTTTGATAAATATATTGTTGGTATTTTTTTTTATTATTTTAGTGGATGGGGGTGATGAAATAGTTTTCCATGAATTAAGTTAGTTTGATTTGCTGTTATGCAAATGCAAATGCTTTAATGTACTGGAATCTGATTTGGCTGCAGCCTAAAGCTGCCTGCCAGATGGTTAAAAAATGATGGCTCACTGTTGCAACGCTAATATGAGACGAATTAGCAGGAGAGAGCTGAATCAGACATACTCTCCCTCTATTCCCTCTCGCTCCCTCCGTCCTCTATGCCTCTCTCTCCCTCCGTCCTCTAACCCTCTACCTCCCTCTCTCTCCCTCCGTCCTCTAACCCTCTACCTCCCTCTCTCCCTCCTTTCTCTATCCCTCGACCTCCCTCTCTCTCCCTCTGTCCTCTATCCCTCGACCTCCCTCTCTCTCCCTCTGTCCTCTATCCCTCTCTCTCCCTCTCTCCCTATGTCCTATATCCCTCTCTCTCCTTCTCTCTCCCTCTGTCCTCTATCCCTATACCTCCCTCTGTCCTCTATCCCTCGACCTCCCCCTCTCTCCCTCTGTCCTCTATCCCTCTACCTCCCTCTGTCCTCTATCCCTCGACCTCCCTCTCTCCCCCTCTGTCCTCTATCCGTCTACCTCCCTCTCCCTTCCCCCGTTCTCTATCCCTCTCTCTCCCTCTATCCCATTCTCTCTCCGTCCTCTATCCCTTTCTCTCCCTCTCTCTCCCTCCGTCCTCTATCCCTCTACCCCCCTCTCCCTCCCTCCGTCCTCTCTCCCTCCCTCCATCCTCTCTCCCTCTCTATCAGTCTATCCCTCTCCCTCTACCCCATTCTCCCTCCATCCTCCCTCCCTCCGAAATGAGCCTGCAGTAAAAAAGATTCCCTGCAGTTACGTAACGAAACGGGGGCAGAGGAATGGGCGAGATTAATGAAAGCGAAAGTGATCAGCTAATGGAGGCCAGTGTTTGCTTTCAGTCCGTCTGCCTTATGGAAACCATAAAACACTGGAATGGATGGAGGCACGGGTCGGGGACATTCTCGGTAGTCAGCAATTAGTGTGTGCGCGTGAGCGCGTGTGTGTGTGTCTGTTTGTGCAACATTTGGGATGAAAAAAAACAAACGGCCAATGGCATTGCGTGACAGGGGCATTCATGAGACTCGAGGCAACAGCTGGGGTTCGTGCATGCGTGTTTCCCCCATCATTGTTTGTATTGCCGAGAGCTCATGTTGCAATGGCAAATCACAGTAATGGTGCTCAGATGTGGCAGCACAATTTAATGCCATTTCTCTGACACCGCAATCTGTTTTTGTGTTTTAATAACCCAAGGTTTTAGAGGAAGGCTGTTCATCTTAATTTAGATTACTTCTTTCTTGCCATTTTTATTATTATAAGTTGACATTTTGAAAGACTTGTTTTTTGTTTTTTTTCACTCTGTACTGCTGTAATTAGATGTATCGGAACCTCACGTTATGTCATATAATAGCTTAGCAAATAGAGCCGTTAGAGATTCCACTGGGAAACGTCACAAGACTTTCCATGACCGCGTCTTAAGAAAGTTTGTGTAATTATTCGTCAAGACATGCAAGTCAATATTCAATAGCAAACTGTGTTCTGAAAAGTCGATTTCCCCCCCCCGGCTATGACGGTATGCTCTCGATCGGTTCACGCCACAGCGCCGCAGCGGGTTCCAAATGAACGTCGGAAAAATATTTTCTTTGTAATTAGCTTTCAAAACATTGCGAGGAGGTTTCCAATAAACAATCGAAATTGAGTCTGAAGTCAGAGCTCTGAAAACGCAACGGTGGCCATGTGGCGTTCAATGTCGACTCGGGTTTTGTCCCAGAAAGTGACCTTCGAGAGGTGGATTACACCACGTGTTTGTATGTTCCAGACGTGAACCGTCAAGCGCGGTGCAGCAACTCACATCAACAGCCACGCAAAGCCCTTGGCTTGTCAGTCAAGCAGCCAAGGCCAGGAACTACACAGCATGCGCTCGAATTAGAAAAGGTCAGGACTTGGGTCCTTTGGTAACTCTATCTCGGTCTGGGGTTTCTGAATGCACCCGAATACGCGCGCAGAAACATTGGTTATTGTTTCCGAGACATTTTCCAGAGCGGAGTTTCATTTGTATTCGTTTTTAAATAATTTTTATTGTACTTTTGTTTGGATAATAATCACCCATTACATCACCGTCTTGCTAAACTTTTCACAAAGAAAAATAACAAGTGTGGTTTGAGCTTGGAAGGAAGGCAAGGCCCAAGCAGCACGATAGGGATCTTTCAGGGGAAATTAAAAGTTAATGGTTTGTCGACTGCCAGTTATAAACATGATGTATAAAAATAAGCATAAAAGGTGAAACATAAAAGTATTATCACCATTATCACCATCAGCCATGTTGATTACCAATGGTAATCAACATGGCTGCTTACTTGCATCAAGGTGCTTTTATTAGTCTTGAGTTGACATATTGCCATGTTAGCAACGACAACACTAAATGTAGTGTGTTAGCATGTTGGCAACATTAACGCTACAGAGCTTGGTTCGTTGCTACCTGATGCTACAAGTACATAAGGACTACAGCACATAAGGCCTGTTGCATCAACCATGCCATAAAAAAAATCTGCTGAAAACCCTAAAAATATTGTATGCCTCATAGAGGAAACAGTGTAACAGCAGTTTGGGCACACTGTACATCTGTTAGAAAGCTTGAAAGACTCTAATTACAATGCAAAATGTTGTATCTTGCTTAGCATAGTGTGATGCAGAGATGAAGTAAAGGTCTGGTTACTGCTGATGTCGCCCTTGGGAAACACATGGATCTTAACTGTGATTCCTCACCCATTATCAAGTATTTTAATAATGGCTACTGGCAGAATATGTTACTTACACCAGGATGCAATGTGCAAGGTCAGCTGCAATGCTAATCAAGACCATATATTTTCAGTACTGCTTTTTTATTTTTTCTGCTGTAATTGTTATTTTATTTACTCTTGAATTGAATGTTTTTTTTTCATTAACTTCAGTTTGCAGTGTCAAAAATAAATTGGCTTTGCACAGGGGTCCCCTTCAAAAGCAGCCATTGGTTAAGCTGTCATTGAAAAAGCTTTAATCAGGCTAGCTCTTATGAAGCAGCAGCTTGTATTTTTGTTTTCTGTCAGCATAAAATGCCACAGTCATTAACGTCCATTTTGAAGCATTTGTGGTCTGCCCCTGTGAGTAGAGATCCTGTTGAAGAACAACCTTTACGTTTTACTCCCCACTTTCATTAAAAACTTTTTGCTCTGAGGTTTGCTCTTTTGCATGTCCAATAGATATATATATATATTACTCGATGAATGAGGTTTTAAAGTACATGCTTTCCCAATCACTCAAAACATGAATGAATGAGTGCGTCATGTCCCCAGTGCCACGGGGCAGACAAATGGAAATGAGAAGCTTCCCTTTTCAGTGGGCTGTTATGTGAATTGCTGATACAACAATGGTTTTGTTGTTTTCAAGAAAAAAAGAAAAGATACTTGCCCAATGTTTTCTAAATACTGTTGAAATGCTGAAAACCGCCATAGCCACAATGTTTTTTTTTCTTCTAACTAAACAGATTAAACAAAAAATGGATAATCAAACCACATGGATAGCTTTCACCACATGTATCTGATTACATGGAGACCTATACCTACTGTATAAAGTTCTTAAGCTTATACTTTGTACGATTGCACATTCATGTTCACAGGAGAATAAATAAATGGGCTATTCCTTTTTCCAAATGTTCTATTTCTATTTCCCATCGAGTGGCTCAATAGAAAGTCTAATAAACTCACAACACAAACTCACTCACAATTAAAACAATGTTGTCAGGTCATCATTCATAATTACTGGATAATTAGACTTTTTGTTTTAGAAGAATCTAGTTGTTGGGACCACTTGGTCCCAGCCGCATTGAAACACCACTTTGAGTGATTTCTACACACAGAAGGAATCCATATTTGTGCGATACTTTCCATTTTATTAAATATTTCTTTCATACGTTTCCTTCCGAAACCTTGACTCCTTCCTTTTTGTGCATGAAGTGAAATGTTGAACATTTGCGGCTAGGCTAAAGCTATGCTACATTACCATGAAAGCTACGGCGTATCTACAGAGCCAGAGATCTGTGCTGGTCCACACACTAACTCACCAACACCTCCACTTTGTTTTCCCCCGCCTTTTCCAGCGGTCCCTTTCCCCCCCAGCCACCGGCTCACGGCCAAAGAGGTGTTCGACAGCGATGGGAAGCCCAAGGTGGATGTGCTGAAGGCCCACCTCACGAAGGAGGGCCGCGTCGAGGAAGCCGTGGCCCTTCGGCTCATCGGCGAGGGCGCCGCCATCTTGCGCGCCGAGAAGAACCTCCTGGACATCGAGGCTCCCGTGACAGGTCACATGTTACATCCTCTATTATTATTATTATTATTATTATTATTATTATTATTATTATTATTATTATTATTATTATTATTATTATTTTATTTTTATTTTTTATTTTTTTTATATATATATATTTTTTTTATGTCAAGCAACCAGCCAAACCTCAACATAGAGATACACAATAGGTCTTTGTCACAGAGGTGTGATAGTAGGGGTGACAACAGGTGTATCTCATTAAGCTAATTATGGGTTATGTATGTAATCGCATGCCGTTGCCATAATTAGCGGCATGAGATAACACCCCTACTATTACACCTCTGTGATAAAGGGCTGTATCGACGATGTCTGTACACTTAGCCTAGAAAACACAATAATAGTGAGTGATATTCTATACCATTATATTTGGAGTAGTAGTAATTATTATGCATATTTAGACAGTATTGTGAGGATTATAACTCAGAAATGAAGCCTGTTGCATTCAAAATAAACCATTGTACTTTTGTTCACAAGACGATGGGCGGGGGGCGGGGGAGAATAAGTACATCACAAATCATTCTCTATTTCACCGGCGCTGTTGAGTATTACCGTCAAAGAATAGCAAACAATACGAAATGGAAATCCTCATTTCTGGCCACGGCATTGTCCTTGGTAATTTCTCAGGAAATATAGTTAATTAGATTCCCCCGCCCACTCCATTTTTTTGTCTTTTTCTTTTTCTCCCAATCATTTTCACCCCCGAGCAGAAAATGCATGGCACACCCAGTGAAGTGTGTATTATGGTGGTCCCATTCAGGTCCACCTGACTACCTCCCCTATTAGAAATGTCCCCTTTGATGTCCTTTTTGTTGGAGGGGGGGGCTCTGAAAACGGACACTTGGGAGGAACTATGGTTACACTAAACAGATGACATTACAAAAACAAATAAAAATGGAATTGGAATAATGTATTTGATTCGATAGGCAGTTCATCCCCATGTGTTCCACATTCAAGGACATTGTTGGCTCTGAGTGCTACCATCACATGAAGCTTCACAAAAGGTTCTCGACCAGGCAATTGTGAGCTTTTCTCTCTCTCTCGCTCTCGCTCTCGCTCTCGCTCGCTGTCTGTGTCAGACATTTGTAGAAGTGATGTCCACCAAGCCAGTTATTTGTACCATAGGTGCACATTCTGTACTGATTGCTGTTCCTGGATGAGAGAATATAAACCCTCCTTTGACCGTCTCCCGCCTCAACCCTGCCTTCACCTCTGTCGGCTCATCGGCTCATCGCTGGCCTGCCCATTACACCGACTGCCTGTCTGCCTGCCTGTCTGCCTGCCTGTCTGCGTTTGTTTATTTCTTCGTGTCTTTACTTACTGTTGCTTTCTAGCTATTTTTTTTCTTTGTTGCTGCGTCTTTCTCTCTTTTCCTTTTCTTTTGCTTCTTATCCTTTCTTTCTCTCTCTCTCTCTCTCTCGCTCTCGCTCTTTCTCTCCCCTCACACACCCAGTCTGTCACGTATGGCCAGCCTGTTTTCATTTCACACTCATCCATACCTCCCCCATTCCGCCCTCTCTCTTTCTCCCTCGCTCCCTCTCGTCATCCCTCGACCACAACATGCAACACATGCTCTACACTAGAGAGACCCTATGTGAATGTTTATCGTACATGCGAAGCGACCACATGAAAATTGGCAAGAGGAGCAAAGACACACACACACACACACACACACGCGTCACACGTAGCTCTCTCGTAAAGCTCCACTGGTTTCATGGCTGAGTGCTGGTGTGGGTCTGAGGAGCGAGAGTGGGGGGTGTAGTGTGGGTGGTTGTGTGGGTGTGTGTGTGTGTGTGTGTGTGTGTGGGGGGGTGTCAAAAGATGCTGGCCTTGGTGTCGGCCGCATCGCTAGGCAACATGGTGTGCCTGTGCCACTGTCAACACGACTCACTGCGATTGGAAGTGCGTGGACGTTTAAAATAAAACACATGTTTTATGCTATGCATCCTCAGATGAATGGTTCATGCAAGAGGCTTGATTCTAGTCGTTGCGGTTAATATCGTCATTATCATTTATGTTTTTTGAATTGCATTTTTTGTTTTGCATCATCTCGTGGACATCACGGCTAGTTGCTTCCGGTGACGTTGATGAGCCCATCCAAGTGCCTATTAGCACAACGCCCACTAATGAGGATGGCCGCACTATTAGCCGCTTTTAATGTGACACTGCCTGGTGTTTTTTTCTAATGTAAGCAGCGATCAAAAAATACCCCGACAGGATAATCAGATGATTTTATATGAAAGCGACTCATCGGAACTCAACCTCAGCAACCTCAAAAACACCAGCTAATGTAGCCACCAGCTAATGTAGGCCAATGTAGCCACCAGCTAATGTAGCTCAATGTAGCCACTAGCTAATGTAGGCCAATGTAGCCACCAGCTAATGAAGCCCAATGTAGCCGCCAGCTAATGTAGCCCAATGTAGCCACCAGCTAATGATGCCCAATGTAGCCACCAGCTAATGAAGCCCAATGTAGCCATCTGCTAATGTAGCCCAAAGTAGCCACCAGCTAATGATGTAGTCACCAGCTAATGTAGCCCAATGTAGCCACCAGCTAATGTAGCCCAATGTAGCCACCAGCTAATGTAGCCCAATGTAGCCACCAGCTAATGATGCCCAATGTAGTCACCTGCTAATGAAGCCCAATGTAGCCCAATGTAGCCACCAGCCAAAGTAGCCACCAGCTAATGTAGCCCAATGTAGCCACAAGCTAATTTAGCCAATGTAGCCATCGGCTAATGAGGCAAATGTAGCCACCAGCTAATGTAGCCAAAGCCAATGAATGTACATTAGCTTGTAAATTCACCGCTCTCACCTCCGCTACCTCCCTCGCTACCGCTACCGCCGTGCCCCGTTAAACAGGGTCGAGCCGGGTTTCTCCCCGCCGCGGTGTACCGCGCGCGACACCGGCCCTAGTTGGCCGGCCGACCTTTCGCGCCACGAGTCGCGAACGGCGTGAGCGACTTGTCCTCGGCCTGCGTGGGTTTTTATGGAAAAATGGAAAAAGTCTCGATTGTGTAACACCGGCGTCCACCACCACCACTCACCCACTCACTCACCCGCTGATGTACCGCTGCTGTTGTGTTGGGGGGAGAGAGGGGTGCTGGTGGCTGGGGGGAGACCACTCTGACTGCGCTAGTGGTGGATGGCCAGAACAAATTGTATCTCTTCAGATAATGTACTCCCACCTGCTCTACTTAATGTGGGCATTGTCTCATTTCGACTGAGCGTGCGTGCATGCGTGTGTGCGCGCGCCGGTGTGTGTGTGTGTGTTTGTGTGTGTGTCTTCCACAGGGAGAGACAATTGATGAGAGTGCATGTGCATGTGTGTCGATGAGTGTATTGGGGGAGGAGTGCATGACATTATGTGTGTGCATGACACAGGGAGACAAGCGATGAGAAGTTGTGTGTGTGTGTGTGTGTGTGTGTCTGTGGGTATATCTAAAAGTGTAAAGGGAGTTGTGTGTGTGTGCGTGTGTGCGTGTGTGTGTGTGTGTGTGTGTGTGCGTGTGTGTGTGTGTGTGTGTGTGCATGCGTGCATCTGCAGTGAGAGAGTCTATCGGGAGTGGTGCGCTCTGTGTTGTGTTTGCTGTGATGTATCAAAGCTCGCTGGGTGAAAAGGGGGATTTGTTTGACACACACACACACACACACACACATATACACACACCGTGTACACACACAATTCACACACTCAATACACTAACAAGAGCTATCCTGAGAGTGAACTGTGGACATTTGCTGAGTCACTCGCACAGTTACAGTTCCCTGCGCCTACGGAAAGGACAGCCGTGTAGCAGCGTATCCTGTGGGGGGGGGCTGGTAATGGAGGG
>JAOPJI010000054.1:266425-278304 GCA_027122695.1 Merluccius productus | reverse complement strand
GGTTTGTCTTCGGCCTTTTTTACTCTTTCTTGCCTCCTTTTTTTCTTGTCTCCCCCCCCCCCAACTCCCCCCCCCCCCCACCCCCCCCCCCCCCCTCTCCCCCCTCCCCCATTTCATTCACCCAGCGTCCATTCATTCATCATCTTGTGCACTGCAGCGTATCTGTGCTCCAGCGCAAGAGCTAGGGTGGGGGTGTGTGGGGGGTAGGAGGGGGAGGGAGGGGTGTCCCCCCCCCGCCCACGCACGCAGGCAAAAAAAAAATCTTATCAATGAAAAGCAGCCTGCCTACGTCAATGGGCAACGCCGACGAAAGGCATCACGTGGTTCGCGAGGGCGGATTTATAAGATGCCGTCACGGGCTGTCCGTGGTCCTGAAAACACCCACAGGATGGTGGAAGCAGCGTGTCGACTGGAAGACGTGAAGCAACAACAACAACACACACACTCACACTCACACACACACAAAAATATATTTTAATTCATTTTTAAAAGGACGGTTGTAGACCTACTGTGGACTTTTTGAGACAGCGTCGGTCGTGTCTCTCACAAGTAAGTGGGCTGTTTTACTTCTTATATATCTATAGCCTATATATCTATATATCTATATATATATCAATTATATATATACAAAATATATATATTTTTTATATATATAAAAATTATATATATATATATATATATATATATATATATATATACCTGTATATATATATATATATATTTTTATTTTTATATTTTTTTAATATGTTTTAGTTTTACTATACTTTACTGCGGGCTGCCCGCCAAACGGCTGCTATTTGCATTTCATAGCATAGCGATTAAAGCACTTCTTTACTGGTTCTATCTTTTTTTTTACATTGTGTGTGTGCGTGCGTGGGCGCGCGTTTGTGTGCGTGCGTGGGCGCGCGCGCGTCCGTGTGCGTGGGAAGGTGGGCATTCTCCCTATCTGTTAGATATACGTGTACAAAGTCGTGTTGTGCATCATCATCCTAATCTGCATCATCACCCCCATCATAACGACACACCCTACAGGGCTGCCTATTGTCCTTTGAAGCGAATCCCAATCACGGATGCATGCAGAAATAATAATGTATGTTTATATTACAAATTATCCAAATGCAAGTTTCTGCAACTTTCTTTATCAGCTTCAAACAGAGAGAAATAGACAAAAAAACTAACATCTGTGATCTTATGAGTTATCGACAGATGTTATTCAAGATATGCATGTAAGATTTGCTTCTTGCTTCTCAAAGGCGGATTAGACTAATCGGCTTTGGTGGGAAAACCTACTGTGACCTGAACAGGGAAACACCGCTATTACTTTTATGTCACAGATTTGACAAAACTTATTTTGTTATTTTTATTCCCCATAAAATATTTATTTGCACACACCAGCAGATCTATCAACACAAAGACGAGTCTTACAGACCAAAAAAATCGTGACATATGAGTCCTGACATATTTGGATACCTTTAAACGGAAGATTTAGAAGAAATAAAAAACGTTGCATGAATTGACCCATGGCGTTTCAACTGTATTATGAAATAAATCATTCATATAATCTGTTTTCTTTCAATGAAATTTTTGTTTAATTGGATGACTAAACCATCTGGTAAACACACGGAAGCAGTGCATAATATGCAACATTTTGTTGCCAAATACCTGCAACCAACGGCAACAGGTAAAAATCATTGCATTCGTTATTTAGGGCTTCAACGACGTCCGCTCTAGGGCGCGTAGTTCATTGGCTGCGCGCTGCTTTCTCCCCCCTCCTGCTCGCCGCGCTCCCTCGCATAGCGCAGAAAATGCGCAGCAGCAGCTTGAGCCTATTAACAAAGAAACTCAATACAAATTGATTGATTATATTTGGGAACCAGAAATCGACCTTTCTGTGAAAACAAGACTTGGTATGTGCTATTGTAAACAGATTTGAGAGTTAGCGTCAAAATGAGAAAATGTGAATTTAGGTGCTAATTTAGATGTGCAATTTTTAATTATAGTCATGAACATTGTCTCCTTATCCCTATTGTTGAATATTAACAAAACACTTTTTCTCCTCTGCTTATCGCAGGCATCGCTCTCCACCCCCTCCTTCATCAGCCTTGGGTGTGGTCCATTCGGAGTGGTCATGTTCAGGCATCCCAACACCTCGAGTGCCCTTACCCTCCTCATCCTCCTGACGGGAACCTGCCTCCCATCTCTCTCCGCCCCGAGCCCTGTCGCCCCGACACCCACCGTGGGCTCCACACAGGCTGCCGATGTTCCCTGGATGACTGCGGTCGGATACAGGTCAAGTCGGGGTACCGCAAGGGGTCAGGGGATGGACGACGGTGCGGAGGTGAACAAAGAGGAGGAAGAGGAGGACGAACTCTTCAAGGATGTGGATCCCAAAACGCTGGCGGCCGTTCTCCTCGAGGCGCTGAACAAACCTAAGATGGCGAGGGGAATGTCAGGGGAGAAGGACAAGGGCGGCCTCGGTGGAGGAGCGGAGGTTCAAGAGAGGGGTGAAGATGAAGAAAATAAAGAAGACGGGGCCGAGGCAACCACGGACGATCCAAAAGAGTTGGAGGTCCGAGCAGCAGGGGAGGTGAACCGAGACCGGGACCGGGAGCAGCCAGAGCTAGAGCTGGTCATGGCTGCCGCCGCCCTGCAAGGCCGGGAGGAGCGAGAGCGGGAGGAGGAACTGGAATGGAAGAAGGCGCAGGATGAAGAGGAGAGGCTCACAGAGAAGGTGACCAGCCGCACCGTGAGTCACGAAATCCCGGTGAAAGCCGTGCAACAGAAGCCCGGTTCTATGGGGGAGGAGATAACGGGCAGCAAAAGCCAGGCCTCTGGACCCGCCTCGCCGAGCGAACTCGAAGGGGAACCGCGGAACGATGAAGAGGAGGAACAGCTGAACCCAGAGGAACTGAAGAACCTAGAGACCATGATGAAGGAGTTCCCCAGTCTGGGTGCAGCCAGCAAGCGGGACGACGGAGATCTCCACGATGCTGACAGAGAGAGCCGAGGCTTCAATGACATCCTGCCACAGTACAAGGGCAAAGACCTGCCCATGACCAAGAAAAAGCTGAAGTGGCAAGAGGAGACACAGAAAGGCATGAGCTTCCCCACATTTCGTGGGGGCAATTTCATGGACGAGTTTGAGGAACTGAGGTCCAATACTCTGGGGGACGACGCGTCGCGGCCCGTGCCCTTACCTGACACCAATGACATGATGGAGGATGCCGCCGAGGGTGGCGATGACGAAGAGGATGATGAAGAGAGGGAAGACCTTAGCCCCGAGGAGGAGGAGGCACGGGCCAAGGCAGAGCAGGAGGAGGTCCGCAGGCAGGCGGCCGAGGTTCAACGGGCCAAGATCGAGGAAGAGAAGCTTGCCGACATTGCCTCAGATATGCTCCTGCAGTACATGGTCAAACAAAATGGTGGGAAGAGGAAATACAGGGAGCAAAACAGGAAGTACTCCTCTCTGTTGAACACGGCTGAGGACAAGCGCTCCAACGAAGTGCAGGAGGTCGAAGAAGAAGATGACGACATCGACCCTCAAACCATCGATAAGTTGATCGAGATTTCCAGCAAACTCCACCTCCCTGCCGATGACGTAGTGGACATCATCAATGATGTGGAGAAAAAGAAGAAGAAAGACGTCCCATCAGAGATCGCATCACTTTCACCTTGGCTTCGACCCTCCTCCTCGCTCTCATCCACATCCCTGAAGGGGATTTCAGTGCCACAGATGCCAATCAATCAAAACAGCTATCCGTCGCCTAAGCAACCCTCACAGGCGCTCAATCCTCTAAAGACCTGGTTCCAAGAGGACCCAGGAACAAAATTATCATTATCCAATCAGGACCTTTGGCGGAAACCTCTAAAGCCCCAGCCAACAAATTTAGACATCTTCCCCCTTCTCCAAAAGTCCCTTTCAACGAACAAAGGATTCATCGCCAAACCCCAAAGGACCTTTTGGGGCAGCTACCCACCTTACACTGCCTACCAACGCCCTTATCAAAAGACACCCTACAGAGGGTATTATCCTGTTTATTTTGCATCTCCACCGAAACCCAAACCCCGCTACTACATTCCCAAGGCCTACCCTTACACCTTCAACAACCCACTCGGAAACTCGGCACGTTATGACTACAACTTCCCGCCAAAACGGCACTTCCACAGCTGGGTCCAGCCCAGGCTGAGGAAACCTCCTGCGTCCTTCCAGAGGTCCTATTACAACAATTACCTCCTCCCGACATACCTGCGGACATTCCAGCGACCAACCATTGCCAATCCCCGCACGCCCTCGCGGGTCGCAGCACGTCTGCAGCCACTGCCACCTCGGAATCGCTTTAACTATCCACCGGCAGCAGCCGTTGTCAGCAGGGACAAAGATTACTACGATTCTCGCGTCGGTAACCAGGTGGACGATGGGAACTACGATGACGTAGACTTTCAGCAGATGCTCACTCAACGACTAAGGAAGTTCCAGTGAAGAGGCAATGGCAGTGGGACAGCACAGAATAGAAAGACATTTATGCACACACACATTATATATATAAAGTAAGGTAGAACTTGGACATGCGATTGACGTGTTCTTTCTTGCGATACCAAGAAAAGGGAAGGTAAAACATTGATTTATAACGGTAGCAACGTATCGAAACTCACGGCCCGTGGCTCTTTTCTCTTTTACTATGTTTGTACATTGAAAAAAAACTAGAAACGATGGATACATGTGTTGACGTTTTGTCAAAAGTATTGAATCAGTCGACAACTGTTATGTTGGCTGATGATTTGTTTCATTCTACCTTTCGGAAATGTGTTGAATACCCAGAGAGCTGTCAAAATGTTTGGAGAATAACGTGTTTTCAGCTTCAACTAGTGGGGGTGGGGGATACATTTGGAAAATATTTTCGTGGTGTATTTTCACTTTTTCCATGACGGCTCTTTCTAAGCGAAGCAGCAAGATGCATTCCACAAAGAGTGCAGTGAGAGCCCTCCAGCACACCACAGTAATCATGTAACACCGCAACCCTGATGTGGATGACTCATGCTTCTGCATAACCTTATTGCCTTGTTGCTATGGTGCCATACCCCGATTCAAATTGTATACGGGGTGTTATGTATTTTATTTATTTACCGAGACGGTTATTCAATTTATTACCGCTCGAGAGGTCTTTGAGAGACTAAACCAACAAACTATTAAACCCATAGGAGATGACAGAGTCAATAGAATGGTGGATATTAGCGGGAAAGGTGGTTATGATAAGTGTTTGAATTTGACTCAGGTAATGCACACCAAGGCAAGTCACATTTCCTAGTTGAATAGGTGTTCCCCTTTTAAGTGCTATAGATTTATGAACATGTCTTTTTCCATGTTTTTGTAATATCTTATGATTTTTTTTCTACCGAACAGTTACAAAAATAGTATCCATTTCATACAAGTCTATGGACAAAAGAGTTCTGTTCAAGACATTTGGTTAAGATATGCCTTTTGTAATAGTTGGGCCTACCTCGTTGGTGTCATGGATTTTATACATCTCTCTTTTATTGAAAGCACCGTGTTATGTGTAAACATGAAATCTGATTTTGTGATCCAATTTTACAATACAGGTAGAGGGAATATAAATTAATTTCCAAATCCTATTAGAGATTTAGAACACAAACCACTAATTTAATTTCAAATCCAAACGATAAATGTGGAGATACTGTGCTTTTGGTGATTTTGCAATGGATATACTGTGGGAGGTCAAAATGTAATAACTGCTACCACGAGATGGATATTTATACATACGTTTGGCAAAAAAAACATGTACAGGACTGTTGAGCTGTTTGTTGAACTTTTGTATCAGTACGTATTGGTTCATTTGGAAGGTACATCATTAGATCCAACTTTACTAACAAAATAAGAAAGGAAAATAATTGCACCTTAGCTATTGTGGTAAATAGTAATACATATTTATTGCCATCTTCAGAAAACATATCAAATGCAGCCAAAACATCAGGGCATTGACAATCTCGAACATTAAAAGGGTTTATTCGACATAATAGTGAGTTTTGAAAATATTAACATTGGAAAGAAGTGTTTTTGATGTCTTCGCTGCCCAAAAGGTATTCATTTCAAGTGATGCTTGTTTGAATTGAACGTACTTTTGTCTTTGCCATTTTTGGAAAAATGGAAAAATGAACATATCTGAACGACAACGTAGAAAAACATTTGAATACGATGAGTCAATAATCGTGCCTATTTGTGTAAGCAAAAAAAAGATCAATGGACTAACAGGAAAAAGGAAAGGACATTTTTTGAATAATTTATTTCTCTTCAATTCATTTTCACATTGAAAAAAGTGAGGGAGAAGTTCCAAGTACAAATAAAAAGGGCTTAGCGAAGAGACAGTTGAGCAAGCAAAATGTCTGCATGTTAATATATACTTGCATCTCAAACGTGTGGCTTCTCTGAAGAAATACCAAGCATCAAAATAGAAAGAATATGTAAAAAAAATATATATATAATGTGACAAATGTGTTGTGTTGTACAAGGCAACTATTGTCCATGGTCTTAAATGATGTACCTTGTTGTAACTATCGTACAAACAAAAACAAAAAAAACATGCGTCTGAACATGCGCATGTCAATGACTAGTTTTGCTACACAATGAATCAATAAAGTTCAATATTTTGTAATAAAACCGTCTGTTTCCTGTTCTTTCCTGACATACAGCTATGTGTACACATGTGTATACATATAAAGCTGAAATCAATGAATAACTTATCAATTTCTCATTGTGCAATCAATTTATTGCACAATGAGAAAGGTATAATCGCCAATATTGGTTGAGCAAGTTCAGTTATATTTCTATAAACAAAACAAAATGCTTATTTTGACTGATACATGATAACCTTTAACATAAAAAAGGTTAATAGGGCTTGTACATCATAATGCATAATGGAATTTTTTGTTGCCGATACTCCGCCATATTGAGGACTTCAGAGAGTTGTAGTACTGTAAAATCCTAAATGAACATAAATATACCGTAACCGATTTTACAGTACTACAACTCTCTGAAGTCCTCAATATGGCGGAGTATCAATGCATTTGACTCGCATGAGAAACGCGGTGGCAGTTTCAAACCCTCAATGTCTCCCCATAATGACAAATCATTTCACGATTAATTACAATGACTAACAAAAACGTTACTAACAATAACTAATATTCCAATGCTCCTATGCTTCCAAAATGGAGGCAGTCATTGGGATGTACAAGCCCTGCTGAACTATGTGTTCAGTGAGGTACAAGCCCTGTGTCACTCTGGGTTTGCATGCAAGGATGGGTCTGAACCATTTTCCAATACCAACAGATTGATGAATCATGGACTCATTGCACTGTGTCTGACACGTGTACTTTTGTCTCAGCAGAGAAAGAGACTGCGTGCCCGCCATCGGATTATTCATCCATTTTTTTGTTACATCGTTCCTTTTCGGCCATCAGATAAACTAAAGATAAGAAATACCTCATGAATCCTGAATCCAATCATGCGCTTACCTAAAGTTCAATGCCCCCCCCCCCCCTTTCGTTCTGAGTGATTAGGTTCAAGTGCCCCCTATCGTCTGCTCATTAATAAAGCCTGTGGAGAGAGGCTCTGCCCTCTAACAACCAGGGCAGCTGGCAAGGTTATGGCCGCCTGACAGGGACTGCGAGCAACATCCAGCTGCTCCGGCGTCATACAACGGTTGGCCAGTTGGCAGCTCAGACGCCTGCGGTGAGGTGCCACGGACGCTTTTTAATCCAAGTTCACGCCTGGATCTGGGATGTCATCGGGAAAAAGAACCCATAGGAGTCTTATTTGTGTTATTACTATTATTAGATCTTCCACGTGCCTCCTGCAACAAATCCAAACAGGAGGAATCTCTTCAGCCATGGTTGCAAATAGTGTTGCTTCTTTTTTTATTGTAAATACTGTTATTGTTTTTTCACAATCTCTTAAGCATTGCCACTGCCATTTCACAGTACATCATGTATGTGTAAGTGACAAATAAAGTTGTTGAATCTTGAATCTTGATGGTCTGTTGCAATTTTGAGAATGAATTTAGTCAAGATGCTGGGTCGTACTCGTTGGAAGATCTAAATGAGTGAAAGACAATCAAGTGTGAGATACAGCTTGCTGTACAGAAGTTAACCTGCAGACAATCAAGTGTGAGATACAGCTTGCTGTACAGAACACACTGAGTTAGCCTAACCCACATCCTCCAATGGGCTCTACTCCAAAGGAGTCCTACTGCCCGTTAGTATACTGCTAACTAGTATCCTAACTGGCTTCACCACCCACCAGGGAACGTGTGGGACTGTAGCTTATGGAAGCTAAGCCATGAATATTTCTAAAAAAGCTATATGTCACACACTATAGCATAAAAAAAATGAAGATCAACAGATCAGGTAAAATGGAAGGTGAATTAAAAAGAAAGGGAAAGAAAGAGTAAAAGCAGAAGTTAACCTACAAAATAAAAATGTGGAGTGTGGGCGGGGGTGGTGGTGGGGGGTGCACTAAGGTGAGATGAAATGATGAAATGGCACGAGTTGGTGAAGAGCATGTGGGGGGTGGAGAGTGATGAAGGGGAGGGAGACGGAGTGGGTGATGGATGCAGCCAGGCCCGGCTTATGGAGAACTCCTGTGATTCATGGTGTCACGGGGGGTGGGCGGCTGGGTGAGTCATCCGCCGACATCACCGTGCACCACTGCAGACACACTCAGACAGAGAAAATGATGCACCTTTCATCTTACGTCTATACATTCCTGGAAGAAATCCTTCTCTTTATTCTTTGGATTTTCAATGTGAACATTCTCCCGAGGGAGGGAGAGAAAGAGATCGTTTACAACAGTTTTCATGCCGTCACCACAAACCTTTATAGGCTCCATTATTACTGTAAGTCACTTTTATGACACACACACACACACACACACAGTATCACCAGTGTGTTTTGTTTTCAAATAAGGCTTTAGCATATCTCAAACAAATGATTATTCTTTCATTTTCAAAAGTTGCGTCTGCAACATGTGCAGCATTCGGACCGGGAGCATCACAGACCAGCCTTGTATTCAAGTGGAAGCAAGCAGCAGGGAGTAAGTAGCTGAGACCCATCTCCCCCGAAATGAGGCCACTGCCTCGGGCCTGCACAACGTTTACACCAGGAACTGCAATGAAGACATTAGCATAATATACAGTATACGCATATACCCCACCAAACACCTGACTATCAAATTTTGCCATGACTATCCACCATGCACACCTACAATGTACTGTTTATCTATATGAATTTACTAACAATGTATTCATACCTAGCCATATTGGTTTAATCATCGGATACATAATACCATATATCTATTGTGTCGCCTACTCTTCTTTCTTACAACACATTATGGATTTTCCTGCTGGCCGGATCAATGCGTGGGACCAGGAATCCCTTATTTGGGCATACTCGTCAACACCACAAGAGCTCCCTCCCATGTCCACTGGTGGCACATGAACCCAAAGCCTCTGGGGTCTGAACGAGAGGGGAGACCGGCGGCCGCTGGAGCAGTGGAGGGCAGCAATGGGGGTCTGGCAACAAGAGCGAGAGAGAGCGCGAGAGGAGGGATTGCATGGTTGCTGCCGGGCAGGGGTGGGCCAAGTTTTACGGTAAGAAGGGAGAGGAGATGGGAACTGGAGGAACTGTCAACTGTCTTAACATCTGGTGTGGTTCATGTGACGAGGTAACATAGGGAGCAGTGAAGATCCCTCCAAGACAATATCATCCCTCTAGTTACAGTGAAGACTGCTATGCACTGCTACACTGTACTGGACTATGAGGCATGACTTGCAGTGTGAAAGTTTTTATGTTTTTATATATATATATATATATATATATATATATTACAATGAGCTTCACCTTGACCAACTGCAGCATTAACACATTAATGCACAATTTCAATACAGGACTTTTACTTTTAACAGTATTTCTACAGTGTGGTATTACTACTTTTACTTAAGTAAAAGACCTGCGTACTTCTTCCACCACTAACCAGCTGGAACAACGGCGCAGTGGTTACAAAATGATTGTCTTAAGGGCAGGAGGGTCCAGGGTGTGTGTTCACATGGGTCCTCTAGTGCTGTAGACATTGTAAGTGTCATAGAGCATCTGGTAGCAGGCCTCAGTGAACTGAGAAAATACTCGTACCACAAGGGTTGTTTGAGTTTGCCGCCATCTACAGGTTAAAAAGAAATATGAGCACTGTGAAAGCGAGTTGATGCAGGTGCGCATAGTGAAGTATGTTTTTTATTGGTAAGCCATCTAATATATTGCTTGAATCGTATCTTAATTGGAAAAGTTATGGATAGGTGATAGGCCATCAATTTGAGATAACAGGTGTTTGTCGAGAAGATGTATTCCAATGTCTGCCAATCGTCTCCGAGGTCTCCGCCAGCCACGCCAACGAGCCCAAACATCACCATGAGACACATTATGTTTTGTTTAAAACTGCATTTAATGTCATTATAAAATTACATTCAAACGTTGAGTCATGTTCAAGAGCTTCAGAGAGTGGAACAATGTTCACCAGATGCATGCGGCCTCCCCTTTACGAGAGCCCCGGAGTCACGCGCTTTCTACGGTGTAGGCTTGGAGCTCTTCATCCCTTCCTTGCCCTGAGTCAGCAGAACTTTAACAAAAATGCAAAAGCTTTGTGTTCATTTTGGTGAGAATTTCTTTTTACGGTGGTCACTCGACGAAGGACGTGCTTTTCATTTGGGTTACTTTCACGCTACAGTCCTACCAGAGACATGTGTTTCCTTGTGGTGACCAACTAAAAAAGGTGTCCAGAAACCA
The DNA here is from genome assembly GCA_027122695.1 of Merluccius productus. Taxonomy (NCBI): domain Eukaryota; kingdom Metazoa; phylum Chordata; class Actinopteri; order Gadiformes; family Merlucciidae; genus Merluccius; species Merluccius productus. The sequence goes on along the minus strand of JAOPJI010000054.1, from coordinate 267,459 downwards.
ATTAAAGCAATTAGCATGAGCATATGAACGACACAGAACAGCGTGGGAGGGGAACCAAAAAAGTCAAACACACGTATTGAACTCAATCTTAAAAAGTTGACGCGGAGTTCTGCATGAGAACAAACTGCATATTGTTGAAACCGGCTCAACTTTGCTCAACTCTCCCTCCCTCCCTCCGCCACTCTAGATAACAAATGAATGAGAATACACTGCTCTTGTATGGACTGTAGTGCTACTGCACCCGTAGTGAGCGCGACCAGGTATCCACAGGTCAGGAACACAAATGAATGAATGGATGGGTCTGTACAATCACTTCAAACCATATTGTAAAGAGAGGAACTGATTTACCAGGGGAAGCAAGGAAGAGATGCAATTAAAAAAGTGGTAAAACTGTTGAATCCAAATGTGTGTACCCATAAACCAAAAAAAAAAACTAAAAACATTTCAAATATATTCAGGGAAAACACTCAAAATACATTAAATATCAGAAAAAAGGCAACAATTACCAGCCTTTATATGTCACAATCACAGGAAGCAGAACAGCATTCACTGCATTTGAAAAATGTAAGTGAAAATCATCCCTTTTTCATTCGTCTTCGACCTTGTTACAAAAAGCAATGTCAAAGCGTTAACGAATAAATGAAGACACTTTTTTTTAAAGTCAGTGTTGTCCGCAATAGGACACATGCTTGTTGTGCACACGCACACACACACACACACACACACACACACACACAAACACACAAATCTTTGGAAAGTAGATTACCAAGTAGAGTGGGCCGAATGAATAAAACGCCAGTAAAATGATTATATGGAAATTATCCCAGATATCTTGCACTTCCATGTGAATGTTTACCAACTCTTTTCCCTATCATGGCGGATGTATTTGCATTCTGTAATATTGACATCTCGAGAGACAACTGCAGTGTTGTAGCGGACAAACCATTCAGGCTGGATTCTCTCTCTCTCTCTCTCTCTCTCTCTCTCTCTCTCTCTCTCTCTCTCTCTCTCTCTCTCTCTCACTCTCTCTCTCT
>JAOPJI010000054.1:221998-239763 GCA_027122695.1 Merluccius productus | reverse complement strand
CACCACCACCACCACCACCTTATACTGCAGCTCTTTTTAAAAGGCAGGGAACAGATAGGAATCTGCGACAATAGGCGTGCTGGACACAGTTGACTGAGCATCTCCCTCGCTCACTATGAACCCCCAGAAAAAAGCTCACACAATGCCCCTCTTTCACCCCGTCTGTACCACGTGGAGAAATGGATAAAAGGGAGAAAGAGGGAGAGAGCCGAGAGAGGGGAGAACATATTTAAGTAGGTGTCTCACTTTATAGAGCCAGGCCACTCAAAGCTGGCGTTAAGAAAAGCAGGACTACTCGTTTGGAGCTGTGAATTGACTGCCACACATTTAACCAAGTAGAACAAACTCAATTGAAATAACATTAAACATTAACATTCAATAAAATCGTAAAGATTAGTATTCATTGGTCCAACATATTTCGAACTAGGGTTTAATTGTTTTATAGTTTTGATTTGGCGGAAATCAGTTATAACGGGCCAATCAAATAATTTATAACGGGCAAATCATATCAGTTATAACGGGCCAATCAAATCAGTTATAACTGGCCAATCATATCAGTTATAACGGGCCAATCAAATCAGTTATAACTGGCCAATGAAATCCCAGGAGACTGACGGTTGGTGTAGTATCGTTATCTTATGCTAATGTCAGATAGCTAGTTGGTTCGTTAACATTAGCTAAGGCTTCACGGTACACGGTAAGCAAAACGTTACATTGAATACATTAAATCAGAGGTGGCCAACTCGTTTGGTTTTTAAAACAGTTTCCGTAGTATATGTTTAACCCAAAACAGCTTATGATACATATATTTATAATAATCATGACTAGGCAATTATATTACCACGAGGTTCTGTTACTACCAAGTTTCCTACAGTGTTCCCTGGCGATATGTTATTTTCCATCAATAGCGCCCATAATGACAGTGTTTCTGCTAGCTATGCTAATAATAACTATCCCAATAAAAACTATATTACTACCATAGTGTTTTCACTGACTAACAGAACATGAAAATATGCTGAATGCAATTCTTTTGGTTAATGGACTGCTGAAGTTTGTTAAATAAACAGACGTTACATTTTAGGTTGGTAGACCTAATACTGATGTGGTTAAGGTTTGGCCCCCCACAATCTAACTACTGTATTGATCTTTGGAAGGACTTCTTCATCATCCTCATCCTCATCCTCATCCTCATCATCGTAGTGGTGGTCAGACACTCATCGGCTGCCTGGCCACACAGACCGTCGCCATGGCTCTCTGCGACGACACACTCCTCTGCAACTTCCCCAAGTGTCGGATCAAGCTGTGCGGCTTCGCCTGGGTCACGGCCTGCTCGCACGCCTTCTGCGACCAGCACGGTGCTGGCGAGTTCAGCCACTCTCCCGTCATCTGCCCCGCCTGTTCCTCCGCCCTGTCCGGGAAGATGGACATCGTCAGGACGGAGCTGTCGCCCTCGGAGGAGTACAAGGCCATGGTGCTGGCTGGGCTCCGGCCAGAGGTCGTTCTGGACATCAGCACCCGGGCCCTTGCCTTCTGGAGCTATCAGGTCAAATCTTATTTGTTTGTCCTTGTTTACCCTACCCTCTCTTTACCCCGTTTGTCTATGTGGTCATGTATTGGGGGGGTGTTCGACTCCCAGCTGGGAGGTCCTGGTTTCCATCCCCAGCCACCGGGGCCTAGCTGTAGGCAGCCTTGAGCAAGAGGCCTAACCCTGTTCCATAATCATACACAACCTGTATCTGTATTTACTCGGTAGTGGCTTTGGATAAAAGTGTGGGCTGAACGACTACATTGTAGTACCGCTGAGTGGGTCAGCGGACACTTTATCCAAACCCTAATCGAGTGGTGACTCAAGTGCATTTATGTGGTGCTTTTCTAGTGCCTTATGGGCACTCAAAGCAAAGCTTTACAAAGAATTCACATTCACCTGCACACACACCAGCACACACACAGGGCACAATATTAGCACCAGCCAAATGCTGATAAAATAATATGCAAGTGGCTGGTAGATTTGCTTCACTCACCAGACAAACAAAAACAATGGTAATCTATCAAGTGGCTAGTAACTTGAACATTCACTAGCCAATTGGCTGTTGGACAAAAAAAGTGAGTGTTGCACCCTGCACACACACCGATCCAATGCCAGATTTAACCTCACAAGGTCAGCTGTTCATTCATTAAAAACTGTCATCATATTACTTTGATGTTGATTGGAGAGAAAACCGGTTGTTGGGATGGTTTGACGCGTTTGTCAGCCTTTATCCCTGGATAAAAACATTAGTCATTGATTACATTTCCGTGTCTGACTTACGTGCTCACAGATCCACCAGGAGCGTCTGTACCAGGAGTACAGTCTTTCCCGTGCCGAGGTTCAGATCAAGCAGCTGGAGAAGATGCTGAACCAGCAGAACCAGAGCAGGGAACTGGACCTCGGCGCCATGAGGGGGGAGATCACTTCCCTCAGGAAGGTATGAACAAAACCAGCTCTACTGAAGCTAACGGCTAAATGATGAGGTCCACATGTGTGCAATGAATCTCCAAGCTCTTAAAGTTTTGGACAATATTGTAGGGGGGGGGGGGGTTTACAACACAAAATGACATTTCCCATTTCTATACCGACCTCTGATTGCTGTAATGTATTTCTTTCAAGCCAGTGAGTGTGCCAGTTCCTCTTAAATGTTTTATGTCTATTATTAGCCAACTATACAGGACATGTCTGTTTCCTTGCCTTTTAAGTCAGGGCCAAACCCTTTCCCATCCAGTGGACATTCGTCATGTCTATGACTTTAATTATAGGTAGTCTACTGCACTGCGCTTCTAATTCCCCAGCGTCTTGTAGTGGCATAGTAGCCTGGGGTAGCTGCACAGATTCCTACCATGACTTTAACCACGCCAAACCATTACCTCAAATGAACCATGGGCAACCATAAATACCTGGATTGATGATCCAACGTTCTCCACCCCTTGTCAGCCAAGGTCACACCCACAAGGCCATGTCAGTGTTATTGTTGTTTATTTGTTTTACTGTCTTCTCCCTCCACCCAAGGTGATGGAGGAGTACAAGCGGAAGTACAGCGAGGTGGCAGAGAGGCTTATGGAGAGGAACCGCCAGTACCAGAAGCTCCAGGGCCTGTATGACTCTCTGCGACTCAGGAACATGACGGTGGGGGAGAGGGACACGCCGGCGCGACACGCCCACCACCCTGGTAAGGGAAAACTAGACTTGAGTAATGAGCCACGGGAGGCCGTTGTTTACAATGATTTTAGAACAACTATGCTACTATAAAACTATGATAATCCCTGTGTTAGGGTTATCGCAATATACAATAACAACAGATATCACAATATTTGAAAATATCGCTGGTGTGAACATGTTTCCACACAAAAAAAAAAAGAAAAAACTAATACATCAAATCTAGGCCTTAAATAGTCCACAATTGATGTTTGGCTAAATAGACTAATATGCTTTCATGCGTTAAGACTGTTGTTGTAAATTGTAAAAAAAAAAAAGTGCCGTCACCCCAACTGTTTAGGTATGATCATTTCAGAGATAAAGAGAGCGTAATTTCCCCATGCACTTTCTATTGGTACTGTCTGCAGCAATAATATACTGATGAGAGTCAGGAGATGTTGGTGTTAGAATAGTTTCTGACAGAAAACAACCACTTTGGAAGTGCTCAGGTTATCTTAACTGACTTCCTGGTTTTGTTGACCTCGGGATGTAGTTCACAAGAGGTCAACCAAAACAGGAAGTGGTTTGGTGTAGTGCTATCGCGTCGACAGGCTTTTAAAGTCTGCATTTATCTTCAAATCTACTAATAAAAAGGTTTAAATATTATCTATTCAGACCTGGGAAGAGGGACAAAGTATTGACAATTATTCATATCAAAGTAAAGCAAAGAATCGTAGCAATGGCATGCACGTGAACCTGACAGCTTCCCACTGCTGTGACCTCCAGTGGGACCTGCAGGGGTGTTCCGACATGCGTCGTCCCCCAGGGTCAGTCCTCCGTTCCTGGCCATGGGGCCCAAGGGAGACAGCAGCAGCCTCTTCACCTGCCTGGAGCCTGACATACCCACCACCTTCTTCAACTTCAGGTCACCAGCCAAGGAAAGAGGCCGCCCCTTCCCCCAGAACCAGTGACCCAGCCTGGCAAGTTAGTGTAACTTGGTGTCAATACATGGATTGATCTTTAGTGTAGGCAATGTATGTATTTGTGTTTGAAATCTTTGCACTTTTCTTTTGTATCATTCGATAGCTTTTGTGAATCAAAAGGGGCATGTGTTTTTTGCACATTTGCATAGATGCGTAATCTACATGTGTATCTCAACTGATAGTTGAATGTAGTTTTCTAGTCGTTTTATTTGAAAGACTCTCCTGTGAGATATGAAGCAAATTCAGTTTTTACACTAAAATTCTACAGGACTTCAATAAAAGAGCCATAATATGGGGTTTCTGTTGTATACACTACTGTGGTTATGATATTAAGCAATTTACGGTTCTAGTGTCCAACAAAAATACGTGTCCAGTAATCAGGTCCATCTTCCAATCATCCGTCTTAAATTAAGTTTATTGTACCATGCAAAGAAAGGTTCTTCAACACTCCATGAATCAAGGTATTAAAAGATTTATTTTAATATTACACTGAACTCATAGGTCCGACATGCTGTTTCCATCACAGTCTTCATTTTAACATAACACAACGCCACCTCCTGACATCAACAATATGAAAAGGCAAGGGTATCTATAAATATATACAAATTGTTCGTCCATAAAAAGGTAAACGGGTAACAACTTCTATTTACAAAACAAGGAAGAAAAACCGCACAGTGCGCGTGCGGCGTCTGGAATCTTCATGCTCCATATTTACGGACTTTCAGATCCTAGTATTTTGTTCAAACTCTCCCAAAAACCCTCCGCTGTCTCCATCTCACACTGCTGTGACGCACCACGCGGACGCTCATTCGCTCTGGGGCTTGTAGCTGACCCTGGCGGCGATCTGGCTCTGGGCCGTTTGCCGCTTGCCGTTGACGATGAGCAAAAGCGGGGTGTCCACTCGTATGCTCCTGAAGTCAAAGGACTGCCGGGGAGAAGGAGGAGGAAAGCAGACGGCGTCACAACAGTGTGCAAAGATCCTGTTTTGGTTTTTGGTTTTCTTGGTCGACTTAAAATGACAAATAACATTGGTTTCTATCCCGTCGACAAAGTGGAAACGGGTTTAAAATGTTTATTATTAGTCGTCAATAAACTTTTATCACAGAGGTTTAATAGTAGGGGTGAACACAGGTGTATCTCGTGACTTTAATTATGGGAACTGGCACGCCTACAGACCTATAATTAACTTAATGAGCTACACCTGTTTTCTTCCCTACTATTACACCTCTGTGATACTATTATATTATCTACAGCAAGGCAGCTAATGGCTTGTGAATAGTTTCTCCCAAGTCCAAACACAGCGAGAGTCCACAGGTACAGTGTAGGATCACTGATGATCACATGATATGGCATGGTGTGTAAGGCAAGTAGCAATTGCAGGGACCGGGTTTCACCAGAGATGGTGCTCTCGTTGTGGTTTAATTTTAGGAGAACCAAACCCCAACGCCACTTGTAGATAGATTGGTTTGCATTGCAGAGGACTCCCTCTCTAGGTCGAACACGTGCTATTGCATGCATGCATATAATATTGGCTCACCCCTCCAATAATGCAAACCAATGTACAAAAGCACATGTTGGGGTTTGATTCCCCTTTAAATACGGTAAATAAACACTTAGATCGCTGCATGTTACGTGTCCTTACCTGGTCTTTATGCGTCACGCTTTGCCTTTTGACCTGGGGCTCGGGAATGACCACGGTGTCTCCGATGAGGACGCCCCAGCTGTCTGCTGTGTTGTACACCATCACCACGATGCACGTCTCCTCACTGTCCACCATGCCAAAGGTACTGGAGAACAGGGTGAGAGAGATGCTGCATCACTATTTGTCAAAGTAATGATACTTTTTAGGTGGAAGATAAATTAATAGAAAGTATGTGCTTTCAAATATAGTGGTAGGTAAAGATATAGTAAATGTTAAAATGGCAACAACAACAAAAAAAGACCCTCCGGTAAAACTACTCACAAGGCCATGCGTCCGTCGGGCGCCAGGCTGAACACCACCTTGCCGAGTGCGGCCACCCCCGCTTTGTGGCCGTGCGTGAGGGTGGCCAGCGTACAAGGTTCCAGGCTCCCGACACGGCCTGTTGGGGACCGGAACTGAGGGGAGGCGCAGGGCCCCAGGGACGAGGTGCTGAGGTTGGACAGCATGGTCCGCAACCGACGGGCCTTCACCTTCCCCTGCAGCGGTAAAGCAAAGAGAGGACGTCTTCAGACACGGAACGGCAGGTGCTTTGCTGCCACCTTGTGGCCGTGAATATGCTTACTTTATTGGGGAATCGTTTCTGTTTCAATTGCTCCGCTCAAGATAATGGGGGAAAAAATTATACATTTAAGTAAAAATATATACAAACACAAAAACTATAGTAAGTATAAACAAATATAGAAAATGTTGATGGTGATGCTGACTGACATGTCTGCTTTCTTCTTTAACGACAAATACATTCTGGTATTGAAATGTAATTCTTCTCCAAGAACACCTACCTGGTAGGTTTATGCATCAACACAAACCGAAAATGAGTACCCCCGGGGCCCACCTGGTGAACAGGTAGGGGGGAAATGCGCATTTGATATGTCTCACACCTTGTTCTCCATGAGCTCGGTGACCTTCCCCAGATAGTCCAGTAGCTGGCGTTCCCTCTCTGGGGGCTCCTCCCACCCCGGGTCTAGCGCCGCCGCCCGGCTATACCCGCCCAGCGCCGAGCCAAACATCTCCTCGTACTGGAACAGGGTGGCGCGGTTGAAGTGCAGCTCCGGATAGGACGATGCCATGCGGTCCACCTTCTCCTACAAACAAAGAAGAGGAGTCTGAAGATGAGTGTGTGTGTGTTGCGTCATCATAAGGACACCGATTCATTGAACAAACAAGTTTAATGAAATTATCTTTTGTCATAAGGCCTCTACCAAGAAGTGTGTGGATTACATTTTGATGCATAGACATCTTAATTGTTAAATATTCAAATAGTTGCTAGCCATTTCTATGCAACCATTTAATGCAGTCATGATGATACAACATGACCAACATAACATGCACAAACACAATGTGCACTCACGCATTAAGCGTGTACTTACAGACTGTGCGTAGGCACTGAGTGCTTGTTGGGACATCTGTGGATTCTGTCCACAGGTGAAGAACAGCGACACGTAGGCATTACCCAGAATATCTGTGAAAAAAAGAAAGAATTAATCATTCCTTCCCTGAAGTTCACTGGCAGTTCTGTATTAGCTCTTTGAGACTCAATTTAATTTTGTATTCTTCTTCACCGCCAATAGAATAGACCCATTTCACAGAGGTGTCATCGTCGGACAAACGCAGTTGTTGCTCATAACGCTAATTACTGTTCTGCTCCTTGTATGTACCAGGGCACGGGTAGTAGACTAAACTAGTGAAGATAACAAACATTGACCATTGTTAATGCTTTGACACACAAACTTGCCTGCTTCATCTTGGGGGCTACACCTGTGTTTGCCCTGCTATGACCTCTGTGAAAAAGGGTCTATAGCCTTTCAAATGTCTTCTCTTTTGGTCTCTTATGTTTTTCCTGCTAACCCTGGCCTGGCCTTAACTTCCAACCCGTCTAACCCCAGCCTGGACTCTGCTACTCACACCAGGAGGTGCCATCGGTGACGTCCATCTGCACGGCCTGCCGCGCCATGTCCACACTCTCCATCACCCGCTTGCCCTGCTCCTCGCCGTCCCCTGGCGGCAGCTGCCTCAGCACCATGGACAGGTTCCTCAGGGACACCTTGTTCTTGCTCTGTGTGGGTAGAGAGTCACAGTGAAGAAACCAGGGATTGCTTAGTTGAAATCTGACAGGTGAGAATCAATCATGTTTTTTTAATCCAGTAGTTACTACATCCAGTCTATATACACCCATATTTTGAACATTCTTATTTAAAATTATCATCTCGAGACTCTTTCTAATTCTCATTACTGATATCTGGTGCTTTCACATCTTTCCCTGTTGGGGATTCGTAAAGTACATCATCATAGCTTATTTCCTGTGTGTGTGTGTGTGTGTGTGTGTGTGTCATGTGTCATGTGTCATGTCCCACCTGCTGCAGCGCCCCAGTGAAGCAGTTCTTGGCAGTGACCAGGTCTGCCTTCTTCCAGTACTGTTCCCCCAGGGTGTTCCAGCCCTCCACCAGGCCCGGCTCCAGCTTCACGGCCCGAGAGAGGCACTCCTCAGCGAGGCCGCTGAACTCCGGGGCCACGTTCAGACACCGGCCCTTCTGGAGGAGGAACTCCGCCTTGTGTTTGAAGCGCTCTGTGAGGGATCAACACGAACAAAAGGTGAGGTTTTTTTAATACATATATTTTTCCTTGTTTTGTCCCTTTATTTTGTGCGTTTATGGCCAGGGCAGTCTGAATCGAACCAGCATATTATATATATATATATATATATATATATATATATAACGTACCATCTATGATCTAGGTCGTTCATATTGTACTTGATGGTAGTGCGTAGTACTGCGTTTATTGTACCTTCTTTCTCCTCTAGTTTCCGTAGGGCCTCTTGCATTTTCTGCGCCACCTCGCCCTGTTTCTTGCCGGCCTCTTTTTCGCTGTGAGTCTCGAAATAACAGTCTCTGAAACTATACAGCTCGTCCACGAGCTCCTGCAAGGTGGAGATAATAATAATGTTGTTAAGAGGGGGGGGGGGAAATTACACTACCTGAAAAAACAACAAAGATGATGGAAGGGGTGATGGTGGTGAGATAGGATGGGATGGATGGGTGGGGTCGATCTATAAAAAACAGCTGCTCCAGATCACGTGGTTGTCCGTTTTACAAGAGGAGAGTCTTGTCTGAAGGACTTGATGCACACTGACACTAGGATGACTCGGCTAGAAACCGGGGATGCAAGCCGGCTAACCGGCCTGGGTAGCACATAAAAAATAAACTACACACTAAATCAGGACTCAAATGAGTTCAACACACAGTGAAGAATCTAACGACACGATTTGTGATGTAAAAAATATATACGCACAACATGCAAACATCGTCTGATGGACATGACGGCTTGCACGCAGTTGTTATAGTAACGAACGAGTCGTGCGGATGCAGCGGTACACAACACAGGGTTAGCCTAACCCCTAACCCCCAGCTCGTCTAGAACGACATTCCGTCTTATCGTGATGAAAGTCAGTGGAGGGAGTGGCGGAAAAACGTCACCTTCAGAGTGTGCAGTTCATCTTGGTCCTTTGTGAGCTCCGCCATGATGTTTCCAGCTCCTGTGTGTAGTCTGACAGGAGAGGGGAAGACTGGACCAGCAGCACCTGCTGGTCTGGGACAAAAGAAAAGACTAAATCACGAGCACGGGAGTCATGCGTTCATGTCCCTCACACCCATGGCTTGGTCTCGTGTAATGGTTAATATCAATGCATCGCCCCGAAACAGCGACGTGGGGTAACTAGAGTGGTGAAAAGTGAGTATTTGGTAGTGGGATAGTGATTTGGCGTCACATCGATGGGCATAAGCGGAAGTGGAAAGGTGTGTCCCTCCCCCAAATGGTTCCGTCCGTTATTATGGTCCGCTTTAAGAATAACTTTCTATCTCGCTGTGTGTAATGTGACGCGTTTCGTCCCAACATCGAGTGTAGGAAAATACAATTAAATGATGTACGTAGTATACATATTTTATTTCTATTCAGGTGCGTCAAAGTTGGCGGAACAAAAAAAAGAGGATGTAGGGAAGTTAGTTAGTTCCGGTACGACATGTTTGGGGGTTGCGCCACACAGCCATTCTTTCTTGGGCGGGTTGTCAACCTCCACTACAGACAACTTTTTAGCCCGGTAGCATCCATTAGTATTTTTTAAAATATCGACATTAATGCCAGGTCGGTATGTCGGACACATGGAGCAACATCCAGGCACACAAGAAACAGCTGAACTCTCTGCGAGAACGAGTCCAGCGGCGACGTAAGGACCCCGCGCAGCTAGCAGCAGGTAACAATACTGATAACAATAATAACAGCCCCCTTTGATTTCAAACACCACCGACTCGCTAGCAGTGACCCGCGTGGTTTGAATTTGAACGTGTCGCAATTCAATGCATGCATCTCTCATCTCCAGAGGTCGGCGCGAGTGGCGAGGGCGCAGCGGCGAGGAGCGACAGTCCCGCGCCCGCTCCCCAATGTCCGCCTGCGGAGGAGAGCCAGCGCCCGCCGGACCCCGAGCTGGAGAAGCGACTCCTAGGTTACCTGTCGGATCTCAGTCTGTCACTGCCCACAGAGTCTCTGTCCATCACCAGAGACCTCAGTAGTGTAAGAATATGAATTTAAACTTGGGCACACACAGGAAAATGAAATAATGAATGAAGGTGGAAATACCAATCTTGTATATTGACATCTGGGTTTGGCTTTTTGGTTATTATGTTAACCCATCCCATAACCTTTATCGTTTTAATCGAATGCTAAAATAATTTCGGTATGTGTGTGTGTTGTTTTAAACGTGTACAGGCAGACGCACCTATCACTCATGGCTGCATACAGAGTCTGCTGCTCAAGTTCTCTGCCCAGGAGCTCATCGAGGTGCGGCAGCCCTCGCTTGCCTCATCCTCCAGCGCCGCCTCTTCCTCCTCCACCACCTCCACCTCAACGCTGGTCATATCGGTGGACCACACGAAGCTCTGGGCCATGACCGGCCCGGCGGGGTCCGCCCAACGCGGCGGTGTCAAGCGAAAAGCCGAGGACCAAGCGCACCTCAAGCGGGCCCCCGGCTCCTCCCCGGCGCTTCCGCCTCCCCCCTCCCCGCCGCACACCTCCTCCATCTCCCTGGCGCCCGCCACCTCTTCCCTGCAGATGGTGGGAGCATGCGGCAGCTCCTCGGGCGGTGGAGCCGACAAGAAGAGCAGGGCGGGGAAGGGGTCATCATCCCACCTGGACATGGAGATCGAGAGCCTGCTGAACCAGCAGTCCACCAAGGAGCAGCAGAGCAAGAAGGTAAGGGTGGGGGGGCGGTTCAGTCATGTTCAATCATTAACACTGCATGTCAGTTCTTCTTTCCATATTGCGTATATACTTTTTTTGTATATACTCCAATCAGTTCATTTGCTGTCTATCTAGTCCTCTATTCATTGTTTTAACTTGTGTTGCTAGTTTCATCCTCTGACTCAACATTACATTGAAAGCATCTGTGGTAAAAAAAAGAGTGTGTGTGTGTGTGTGTAGATGAGCAGGGAGATCCTGGAGCTGCTCAACACCAGCACGGCTAAAGAGCAGTCCATCGTGGAGAAGTTCCGTTCCCGCGGCCGCGCGCAGGTGCAGGAGTTCTGCGACTTCGGAACCAAAGAGGAGTGCGTGCGTTCTGGGGACGCTCCTCAGCCGTGCACCAAGCTGCACTTCCGGTCAGTGCCCCCCCCCCCCCCAACTGGGAGTCAGAACACCCAAACCGCTAGACTATCCTGACTATATACCCGACTCGAATGTGGAGGACTTCCTAATGTTTGTGGCCGGGCCTCTCTCCGACTCCTTCCGTCAGGCGTATCATCAACAAGCACACGGACGAGAGCCTGGGCGACTGCTCCTTCCTCAACACGTGCTTCCACATGGACACCTGCAAGTACGTCCACTACGAGATCGACAGCCCCCCAGAGGCCGAGGGGGGCCCGCTGGGGCCCCAGGGCGGGGCCGCGGAGCTCGGTCTGCACCCGGGGGACGCCGACAGCAACGTGGGCAAGCTGTTCCCCTCGCAGGTGACTGGTGGGCTCTTCGGTCAGCTGTGCCCAGCTTTTTATTAGCAGGGTGTAGAATTTAGCGGGACAGACTTGGCAGAAATAGAATATAATGTTCATAAGTATGTTTTAATTCGTGTAATTGCTTTTGTTACCTTAGAACGAGCCCTTTATATCTATTTAGGGAGCGAGTCCTCTTCCACGTAGCCTGCTATGTTGCACCGCCATGTTTCTACAGTAGCCCTAAATGGACAAACGGCTCTAGAGAGAACGCGTTTGTAATTTTATCATAAACGATATCTTACTTGTAAGCTATGACCTATAGTTTTACAGAATAAATAACTAAATACAATTTATTAATCTGTCGAGGAACCTCATCGATTGACACTCGGCTACTCGATGCGGTCATAGACGATGACGCCGTTTTTGAATGCCCTTGGGGACTTTGATCTCACACATCCACGACTCATACACACCCAGACATCACATTCATCGGTCTCTCGCTCTGCCTTCCTGCTGCCCAGTGGATCTGCTGTGACATCCGCTACCTGGACGTGTCCATCCTGGGCAAGTTTGCGGTGGTGATGGCGGACCCTCCGTGGGACATCCACATGGAGCTGCCCTACGGCACGCTGACCGACGACGAGATGAGGAAGCTGCACATCCCGCTGCTGCAGGACGACGGCTTCCTCTTCCTCTGGGTCACCGGCAGGTAGCCGTGTTTGTAGTTTGTTTGTTGTTGTTCACCGTGTTTGTTGTTTGTTGTTTGTTGTTGACTTCTCTGGTGGTTCTCTGGTTTCTTCTCAGTCTTCTTTCTTTCTTTTCATCTCCTGTTTCTTTCTCCTTTTTCTTGTCTTCTAATTTATTTGTCAAGGATCCCTAAGCATGGTGTCCTCAGCAAGAATGTGTGAAAGATTTTGATTTGGTACAATATATGTATGATGGATGGTTATTTCCAGGAGCTATTTGGAGAGAGTTTGTGGTTTTTAAAAATATTTTTTGTTTTCTTGATTGACAGGGCGATGGAGTTAGGCCGGGAGTGTCTTAGCCTCTGGGGGTAAGTGTCTGTCTCTACATCTGTCCCCCTCTGTCTCTCTGGCCCTGTGTCCGGACTAAGTTACTCAGCTGAGCTTAGAGCAATTCCGGCTGAATATTGTTGATCAGGACTCTTGAGATTTCAGTTGTTTTATTTCACTTTGTTGCTGTATTTTCTATTTTTTTAAAGCTATTTATTCATTAAAGGGTCCTTATGTTACCACCATAGGTGTGTAATTAGCCATTAGAAAATCTACCCTGTAGTGACATTACAAATAGGAGTGTCTACCCAGATGTATGATGGCTAGATCAGTCTACCAGCCTAACCAGTGGACTGTACCAACTGGTAGGCGCATCTATTTTATCTATATTATTGATGTCTTCTCTCAGCTATGACCGCGTGGATGAGATCATCTGGGTGAAGACCAATCAGCTGCAGAGGATCATCCGCACAGGGAGGACGGGCCACTGGCTCAACCACGGCAAGGAGCACTGTCTGGTAGGCCAGCCACTCTCCACTAGCTATAGCCAGGTTACCCGTGGAGGTTTTCAAAGTATTAAAAAGTCTTAAATTCAGTCTTAAAAGTATTAAAAGCATCAAAGTCTTAAATAAAGAAGATGTCAATGTAAAGCCTTAAAAGGCATTCAAATATAATACAAATATTTTTTGTGACGAGAGGACTTTCATTTATCTATACACTGTTGGGCTGTGAAAATCGGTGTGAAATGTGTTCTAAGTGGTATTAAAAAGTATTTTGTGTGTGTGTGTGTGTCAGGTGGGCGTGAAAGGGAGCCCCCAGGGCTTTAACCGCGGACTGGACTGTGATGTCATCGTGGCTGAGGTACTATCCACTATGGACGAGTAGTTTTTTTAGCAGGTGCCTTTAACAATGTGACTTGCAGTGAATTCAAATACAAGCTAAGGGTGTGACCAAGTAATCGAGTACTCGCTGGCAGTGTCAAAATCGATTAGAAAAAAATTCTTATCGGAAATCGTTTTTATTTCTCCATGCTAATTCTGACTTCGATCTTTCATTTAACTGATAGTATAAATCGGTCAAAAATTATATTGTCGGTTAACAGTTAAATGGTTAATTTTTAACATCCCAATTAGCAAATTAAATATTAAATAAAGTAGGCCTATTATACTGTAACTACATCATTGTTGCATTAATCACCACTATACGGGGAATAGATATGTTGTCCCTGGTATGTCATCACAATGATCATTTTACGCTTTATTTTGAAAAGCCTGTGCTGTAATGTCCCCATGCACTCACTCCAGGGCTAGTCTCAAGTGCCTCCATCTGATCTGTGCACTCTGCTCTCCCCTCCAGGTGCGATCCACCAGCCACAAGCCGGACGAGATCTACGGCATGATCGAGAGGATGTCCCCAGGCACCCGCAAGATAGAGCTTTTCGGGCGACCCCACAATGTCCAGCCCAACTGGTACGTCTCAAAATACTTGACACATCGTTCAAAACCTGCACTATACTGCAGCCATTACTCTTGTTTAAAAATCAATTGTTTTGCTGGGTTGAACATTTTTAATCCTGAATATTATTTTTTCTCTCGCTCATCTCTGTCTCCATCTCCCAGGGTAACCCTCGGCAACCAGCTGGACGGCATCCATCTTCTGGACCCTGACGTGGTGGCCCGCTTCAAGAAGCGCTACCCGGATGGAGTCATCTCCAAGCCCAAGAACATGCTGTGATGTCACAACTGTCAATCAACCGTAGGTAGTGTGCACTTGGTTGCCCGTGGCAACAAATCTGACCAAGCCGACTTGTTTGTTGTCTGTTGTTATTTCTCGTGTTTTTTTTTTTTTGGTTTTTTTTATACAAACGACATCCTATTTTTTAAATAAATTGAACTGGAAAGATGCATCGGTTTGTTTTGTTTTGGGGCACAATTTGAGTTTGTTTTTCATTGCAAAATGTTTTAATATTTATAATGTGAAGAAAAAAAAAAACACCAGAGGTTTTTACAATAGTTATTTTATATGGAATTCCATTTGTTAGTAAAGAAGCTGTGTTCACATACTGTTGCATCAAAATGAATCGTTAGTAACAAGTTTGTGCCAATGTCCACCAGTCTCTTCCAGTCATTTAAGACCACATTTGTCTGACATTTTTAAATGAAATGATGTTGAAGAGATCACAGGAACGTTAATCGGAAAATGGCAGTTGAGGGTCTTGTCTTGAACAACAGCCCCTTTTCACAGAGGGGTCGTCTTAGGATAATCACTGCTACTGTCATGTACCAGGGACCGGGTAGTAGACTAAACTATGAAGATAAGTCTACTAGCTGTGCCCTGGAACATACAAGGAGCAGACCCATAATTAGTGTAATGAGCCACATCTGCATTTGTCCTATAATGACACCGCTTTGAAAAGCGGCTACGGGAATTATTTTGTCCATTCGTTTTATTAAGAGCACAACTATTTCATGTCGGGTGTGTTTCATTGCGTTAACATTACGATCACATATTCTGATGGGGTAAAGCTGTTGCATTTCTGTACACCTGGTGAAGGCCTCCTAAACCATAATCACATGAGTTTTGCATTAAAAAAAAGGAAAAAAAATCAAGCACTTGAATGGAAAAGAATACAAAGTAATAAGTAATGCACTTTTTCGGCGACGACACTGTAAACAGATCCAGCTCCATCTTCGGTCCGACCAACATGTTTCCCCCCCCTCCAGTCCAGTTTCATGGTTAGCTCACTCCACGTATGACACTCTTTATTCAATGACCGGCAAGCCATCTCTGTCTTTGTCTCTCGCCAGGGCAACGACAACCAATTGCAATTTACTGTCTGGTAAGTTGGTTGAGAATCCAGCGCAATGCGACATCCACACCGACCGAGGGCAAGACCATAGTTAAGACACCTCTTATCGATGATAGTTCCCCCCATAAAAAAAAGTTGTAGCCAACATACACACAACAACCAGTCAACCAAATGTGGACGTGTTATCTGGCACGTTCTATCCATCTCCACCCGGGTTGGCTCCCAGTCCAGAATAAAAAATAAATAAAACCCCAAGATGCAATTCCCCGCGTCGGTCAGTAGGTGGCGTCCACTGCGTTGACGTTGCTGTCCAGCTGGTGTCGGAAGGAGAGCCGCGCCTTGGTGGAGAAGTAGACCTGGGAGCCGCGCGTCGAGCTGCCCTCGCTGTCGCACGACGTGGTGGAGCAGAGCCGAGGTTTCATGTCGTCCGCGGGCGCTGCGCCGATGAGGCAAAGGAGAAAGTGTTGTCGCTTATTAAATGGGGTTTCGCACTCATGAGCATTTCTGGAAAACTTATTTGGAATTTGGAAATATGTTTTCCAGGCCTGGAAGTGTTTTGGGAAATAATGGCATGAACTTTAGGAAAGTAATGGAATTTCCAAACCATAGTCCGAATTGTGTCGTAAAGTGAAATTAGGTCAGAGGCACTGTGTGGTGGTTACTGTTTTTTGTGCGATTCCAACTTCTAGCCACAGTAAAACTTTCAGAGCAAGTTTACAATGTCTGTGTCTACAACGGCTGTTTATTCATTACACCACTGAAATACAGATGAATTAAATTTGGTATGAATTCATGGGAAAGTCTTTTAGTTAAAGTTTCTAAATGTAATAAGAAAATAAGTGTGGAAATCCTGACTTTCTCCTAAGGAAGGCTTCCTAAACATTCATGCCCAGGATCTAGCTCATTATTTTGTGTAGTAAACTAAGCAATAGGCTTCATTCTCATGTAAAAAAGTAGGTAATGTAAAGGTAATGTATGGTATTTTTTTATCTTTTTTGGCCATCCCTTGGCCCACATGGACACCCTGCTGTGACCCACTTATAGGTACAGTTTTGAAAACCACTGCATTTATTTGACTAGATTAGTATTAGACTATTAGTAAGTACTTTGATATTTAATGTTTTTTTTATTAACACAATCTACTGATGTGGTGATGTCTTGTTCAAATGGAAACTATGCGTCTCTGGTCTCTCTGTTTCCTTCTTTCCTTGAGTGACAGACGGGACACTAACGTTGGGATTCATTTTTTTAAAGAGTTGTTCCCCTTACCTGCCACTGGGGGGCACTTTCTGCCCTTGCAGCGCTCTTTACAGCGCCTGTAGAACGGGAAGCACTGGAGAACTTTGACACCCATGGCCAATATCCTAGCCCCCTGTGCAAAGGAGAACAAGACGGAGGGAAAATCGATGAATAATATTGCTTTTATTTGAGGTGACAAAGAAATGGACTCGATAATCTCTGGAAGTAGCGATCCCTCCTATTTCCCCCCCCCCCCCCCATATAGATGTTTATCCTGTTCTGTCCCACTCATTATTTCCTAACCCAATCAAAAAACAAACAATGCACCACACGTGTGAATGCAACACTGATTTTTCTGAATGTGTGCCAATCGATGTGTCATCATCGAGGCTGTTGCTGGCCTATGACGCGTGTGGCTCTGTCTGTCTGATAGGATCTGTTAGCTGCCGTGCCGGAGAGGACGGCGGCCTTTTCTAAAGACCTCCAGAAGGCTGACTGATGGTGGGTGCACAAGCGCATACGTGTGCGCATGCACGAGCGTGCGGTAACCCTTAAGGGTCCTGGTTTGGGGGTCACCCTAAGCAACTTGCAACTGGGCTTAGGGCGTCCTGATTAAGGAGGTTAGGCTCTACAGGTTAGGCTGTGAACATTGGGCTGATAAGAGTATAGGCTGCAGACAGACAGACAGACAGACAGACAGGCGACACACCGGCCCTCCCTGACGTGCTGCGTTGCAAGCCGCCTGTATCTTATCCCTCTGTCCTCTGTGATCCCACAGACAGCTCCTGACCTGCTTCAGAACAGTCACCGGCTTGATTGAATTACTGCTCTGTCACCCTCTACTGGGACAACCCTCCCTTAACAAGGCCCCTCAT
>JAOPJI010000054.1:208318-218879 GCA_027122695.1 Merluccius productus | reverse complement strand
GTGTGTGTGTGTGTGTGTGTGTGTGTGTGTGTGTGTGTGTGTGTGTGTGTGTGTGTGTGTGTGTGTGTGTGTTCTCTCTTCTTATCGAACACTGGGACCCTACTGTTCCCACGGATACCTCTAGCTTGGCCTGTCATGCACCTGCATTCCCAAGGTGGGGGTGAATATCGGGATCAGGAGTCTTCTGGAAGGGCCCCTCACCCAAATCATCATCATCATCTCTTGTGGACCAATAAGGTCTCGTGTTGGGCTTCCTCACTCTCTTCTCCAGTAGATATGTGGTGCTTGAACCACTGGCCGACATAAACAGGGAGGGGGTCGTCGAACCTGAGCCATAACCGTCCGAAAATGACCCGGTTCACTGACTGAAGGGCCGGTTCATGGGGGTTGTCCTTCATTTTTAAAGCTATTGAGTCTCAATTGTCTGACCAAAGGCAAGCAGAGAAATTCCCGGTCGTACAAGATGGGCATTTGAATTTCTTTGTTTTTAATCGGTAACACTATTTGTGTAAATCATGTTTTCTCTCAAACTACTAAAGTGCCATATTTTTGTGGTTCTATTTTAAATGTCAAAAGTACTGTTTTATACATCTTTATGTACATATTTAAATATGTATTTTATGGAATAATAAACTTTTTATACTTAACATTTGTACGTCTATTTTGGTGTCTTGTCTGACCTTTTTTGACCTTGCCCCTAAAGGTCAAAGCATGTAGCAGAGTTTGACTTGTGTGCAGTGTTGGTAAGCGGTAAACACGATGATTAACGAGACACGACAAACTGGACTCTGCAGAATCTATTTTAAAACCCAGATGTTGCTATTGCATTTTATTTGGCATCAGGAAAACAATGTGTGTTTGGAAGGGAGTTCGGAGAGGCCAGTCAAGACCCAAAGAGGTCCTGGGATTTGGAATTTTATTTTTATCGTGATTTATTTCCCAGAATGTTTCATTCCTCCTTTAACCATTTTCAAAGAGTGTGACACATTGGTGAAAAAAGAAAATGTAAGGGTTGGACCAACATTATCGTCAGAAACTAAGTCGGTTAATCACGTTAAATAGTGTAGAAAAGACAACTATAGTCACCGAAGCAACAGCGAGGGTGGCTTGACACTAAAGGAGTGATGCATTGTGGGAGGGCTGAGAGGTCCCGCTCCTTCTCTGGATTTCTGCCACTCCAGCAGGGACTGGACATGCAGGCGCCTCAACGGTTTTACCTCCTCTACCACTGTGGGGGGAGGACAATATCATTTAAAAAAGGTACGATTTAAAACCACTTAAATAGAAGCTGCAGTTGGGTGGATGGACTGACACCCAAAATTGTTTTTATAATTTTGGGTGTCACTCCATTTAATTATGATTGGTGAATACAAACTATTGCATTGTTTTGTAAGGTTGCTGAAAATAGCTTTAAATATATAATACTTTTTATTGTTCCACTCCTATTATCCAGTCAGATGTGTTTTGTATTACTTTTATTGTGATATTAATTGGACTTCATATTGTATTACCAAGCATATCTACTGAAACCCGAAAATACAAACTTAACATTGTAACGTGGCTCACTAGCACCCTCTGCTGGTCAGAACACAGCACTGCAGTTTATTTCCCCTTTATTCCTCCACTTTATTATACCTCTGTCGTAGTGCAGCTCGTCTCTGTTCCCGTGGACCACGTAGGCCTCCAGGAAGTGGAGGAGGGCCCCCGTCGCCAGGAGCCTCTCCGGGAGGGGGAGGTTCTGGACGTAGCGCACGTCCAGGGCCAACGGGTTGGACGGCGAGGGGTTGGTGCACAAGCACACCAGCTCGTTCACCACGTCCCAGATCCGGACCTCTGGGTGGGGAGCACAGGACCCGAGACATGAAGAAGAACCTTCATCATTATTATATACTACTGTTTGGACTGTTGGTGCCGTTGAGGAGGAATAATTGGAGGGGAGAAATTTAGACATTTTTTGGGGAGGGTAAACACAGATATTGTCCATTGTTGATGAAAGGGGAGATTGGAGGTAATTTCACTAAAACAACACAGTGTCTGGGACATCTGCGTTGGATTAAAGCTTGTGGAAAGGAGACTTCTTTTTTTTCTTCTTCCAACGAGACCTCATTAGAGCAGAGTCTGTTTAGCATTCCTCGCGTGGTTTCCATACCTTGCGTCTGCCAGTCGGTGATGGACTTGAGCTTCATCGGCGTGTCCCGCACCATGGAGTCCACGCCCCCGATGTTGACCAGACGCTCGTGATTGGACCGGATCCAGGCGTAGGGCCGACCGTACTTGGCGTAGCCGGCCAATAAGAACAAAGTACAGTTCACTTCCTGGCGAGGAGAAGGAAGGAAGGAAGGAAGGAAGGAGGGTGAAAGAGCTAAGGAGGCTTGTCGAATTTTGAAAACTTATGGAAATTTAAAGGTCCCCTATTTTACCACCAGGTGTGATGCCATGTCAAAATCTACCCTCTAATGACATCACAAGTGGGAGTGTCCACCCAGATGTATGATGAATAGATCAGCATTCCAGCCTACCCAGTGGACCGTACCAACTGGTAGGCTGCTCTATTTATCGTACATCTGGGTGGACACTCCCACTTGTGATGTCATTAGAGGGTAGATTTTGACATGGCTTGTGATGGGTAATCAACATCACACCTGGTGGTAAAACAGGGGACATTTAAACTAGAATTTCAAAGTTTTCAAAGAAATTTAAAGTCCATCAAATGTGATTTTAAAAAGGGGTTTGATTCGAACAGTGGCAAAACTGTTGCGATGCAATGAGTCAACGCCGTTATGGTCTTCAGTCCTCTCCACACCTAGTGGGATACGTCTTCACAGAAGAACCATACGCTGCTTCATAGACTAAACACTTTTAACGTTGCATTAAATCACTTTGGGAGGTCTTGGAGAGGTGTTGTGTAAATGGGTGAAATTATAGGGTGAGTACGGTGATGATGGGATGTCGGGTGTTGATACAACTTACAGGCACGGCCATCTCTCGCTCGCTGGGAGAGGCTGGGAGAAGGTGTTCTTCACAATAAATGGGACCCCTAAGGAGAGAGAGAGACAGAGAGAGAGAGACACACATAGAGAAAGAGACAGAGCGAGAGAGAGAGAGAGAGAGAGAGAGAGAGAGAGAGGTCGACCAGTCTGTTGTGTGCATGTGTTTGAGTTACAGAGCGTGTGAACGCATGCGTCTGCATAAAAATGTTTATTTTTCTGGTGTGCGCCAGCCTAATTCATTAGCTGGAGATCTGTGTCAATGTTTTTATAAACCATATTTAACCACTGAGCCAGTTGGCCAAAATACACACATGCACACGCACACGCACACACACACACACACACCTGGGAGCTGTTAAAGCGCTTTGCTCAAGGGCCCGTTGGTGATGGAGTAGACCTCACTCTCTTCCATGCCTCATATTTATTTCTCCAGGAATTAACACCATGGTTTGATTCAGTCGGATCATGGTGGCTGCTATAACCATCATGGGCTCCGTACCAACTTCCTATCATCTAACACACTCACATGGTGTTGAGCTGAGTTTCCAGTGCAGGACTGTGTGTGTGTGTGTGTGTGTGTGTGTGTGTCTGTCTGTCCTCTACTGGGGGGAGAAAAGGAAACCGGGGGCTTTGACAAAGTGTGACATATTAGGCCACAAAGTATAGGCCTGCGAAAATATATTACTCTATAATAAACTGAGAACTGCTACATGTGCACGCGCACGCACGCGCGCACACACACACACACACACACCGTCGCTCAATTGACTTGACGCACGAACCGGCGACGTATTTTGGGGCGCACTGACGACGTACCCGCAGCCGTGTGGTTGGGGGCCCTCCGCGGCGTGCGCATGCGCGTCGCTGCCGTCCAGGCTGACGGAGCTGCTGCTGCTGCTGCTGCTGCCGCTGCTGCTGCTGGCGGAAGAGCACGAAGTGGCCCGAGAAACCACGAAGCCCGGCGAGCGACGCCCCTTAAGTTCCGGTGAGAGTGGAAAATAAGAAAATAAGAGTATTTGTTGTGGTGGTGGTCAGAAAAATACACGTTTCGTGAAAGTGCACGTTGATTTTTAAGGATTCATTGTAAGTTTCTCTACAGAAATACCAAAATGTATACTAGGCCTATTTACTTTATCACTTTATTATTTTGCTTTTGCTATTTTTTATTGTTTATATTATATTTATATAGCCTATGATATTTATTATTTTATTATTGTTTTAATTTATTTGTATTTTTGCTTTATTAGTTAAGGCCTACTATTTAAAACACGTTGGTTTTTCTTAGATGTTTTTTTTTCACCACAGTAGGCTATTTGAATTTAATTCAGGATACTGGAACAACAAAAAAAAGGTGAACATTTTATATTAAATCCACAAATGTTTCAGGTGTGTTTCCCATCAGCAACACACCGGATCCTCGTTAACCACCGTGAGCAGCAGCTCCTCCTTCCCTCGGAGCCACGGCTGGAAGTACTTGAAGCCCTGCATGGTGGGGGAGAAACAAAAAACGGGTCGCTCGGTGCACACCGGGACTTGTAGTTCATCATCATCACCGTAGTTTCGGGACTTGTAGTTCATCATCACCGTCGGCTCTCACCTGCAGGGAGCCCAGCAGCGCCAGGTCTGTAAGGAAGTGCTGCAGCTTTCTCTTCTGCTCCCTCTCGCGTTTCTGTTCAGTTTATGCGCGCGCGCACACACACACACACACACACACACACACACACACACACACACGCACACGCACACGCACGCGCACGCATGCACATTAGGCCTACTTTCACACTATCTATAAACATAAAAACACGGGTGCAACTGAGGTCGGACGCACTGCACCCCCCCCCCATGTCTAGTATCCTAGCAACACATCCTAGCGACCGCCTCTCGAGCATCCGCCTTAAAGCCATCAGCACCGCTACCCCAGAAGGCTGTCATCGCTGTGATGTTTGGAGTAAAACATCACCATTGCATCGGTGATGACACTCATATAGTCCAATATGCAAAAAACACACTAGAAGTTACGCACAAAGGTTTCGTTAAAAAAACAAAACAAAAAACGACGAGTTGCCGGTATACCTTGCTTTAAAACGTGAATGTTTCTGCATGGAAATGGCTTTAAAAAAATAAATCCCGGGTTTTCACGGTGTATAGTGTTACTTACGCTGCTCATCCTGCCGCGGAGACACCAGGGTGCGGCGGTCAGCTCCTCAGCGGACGGGACGGGCCGCCATGACGACCACTCAGCATCCGCGTCTCCTCTTCTTTCGGGTGTTGTCTAGTCTGCCAAGGGACCGTCGCTATTTTGCGTAGGCGCAAAATTGCCGTCTCGCATGAAGTCCTATTTTGTGGCTTACCTTGCGTCCTGAACAATTTAGATTTAAAAATATAGTCTTTTTTAAAGCAATTGCATACGGTGAAGGACATTTGATGATTTGTAAAAACAAAAACTTGGCAGCGCGTCTATAATCTGCCCTAAACCGTCTTTTGATTCAACCTGTTTTTTTTCTATCTCAAAATAATATTTTGACCTTTTCTCCAAAAACGACTCCTCCATCAAAAAAGTTGGTCCAAAGAAAACACATTACTGTAATGTATGTGTTTTCTTACTCTATTCTAATATCTATCATTCTGGTTATTTTCTCTTCATTTGGGTTGTGGTATTATTGCGAGATAAACAAATGAAATGATTTATAATAGTTTAATTTCAGTTTAGTCAACAAGGCAATAAATCAATTTAAAGTGCAAAACATTTCAGTGCACAACAAAATCAACATAGAAAAATCACATTTCTCTCTACAGAGAGGGGAGAAGTGTGTTATCTTCATCATAGAAGATGGAACACCAGGAGTGAGGAGACCAGGTGAGGAGACCACCAGGTTAGGAGACCAGGTGAGGAGACCAGGTGACACCAGGTGAGGTGAGGAGACCAGGTGAGGGGACCACCAGGTGAGGAGACCACCAGGTGAGGAGACCAGGTGAGGAGACCACCAGGTTAGGAGACCAGGTGAGGAGACTAGGTGACACCAGATGAGGTGAGGAGACCAGGTGAGGGGACCACCAGGTGAGGAGACCACCAGGTTAGGAGACCAGGTGAGGAGACCAAGTGAGGAGACCAGGTGACACCAGGTGAGGTGAGGAGACCAGGTACGGGACCAGGTGAGAAGACCACCAGGTGAGGAGACCAAGTGAGGAGACCAGGTGACACCAGGTGAGGAGACCACCAGGTGAGATCACCAGGTGAGGAGACCAGGTGACACCAGGTGAGGGGACCAGGTGAGGAGACCAAGTGAGGAGACCAGGTGAGCTTCAGCGCCTACAAATGAGTAGTCCTGAAGTGAACGAAGAAGGTTCTGATCTCCTTGGGGGAGATGGTCACGTTGAACGCCTGCGTCAGACATCCGTGCCGCCCCTCAGCCTCTGAGAAGCACGGCAAAACACAGAAAATTATATTCATGACATCATTTTAGCTTTAGCTCATAGAGTAACAATCACTTTCATATTCCGAGTAGCCTGACTATTTTAATCTTGCATAAAACTGATTCAGCCTAGATAAAGTGTTATGTATTTCGTAATGTATTTCATCATTTAGCATAAGTTCACACCCGCTTTTCCTTCAGAGCCCCCCGCAGTACTCACTCCTTCCTGCGTGTGTGTTCCACTTCCACCGGTCCAGCGTGTTGACGTCCCAGGTCCCCGTCAGGGAGCGCTCCTCCATGGCGCTGACCTCCCCGACCCCCGACAGCACCTCCTGCTCAGGCACACAGTAGTTTGCGGTGACCGTGGTGATGCCGACACATTGATTATCCTGCAGAGTCTTAAACCTAACTGACGCCTTTTAAACGTTGAAACTTGACCAGCTGTAACCTAATGCCTCAAGTGTTTTTGTTCTTTGTGTTATTTCACATAGTCCCAATCAGTGCAATGCCATATTAAAGGGCCCCTATTTTACCACCAGGTGTTTAGTGTGATTAGCCATTACAAGCCATTTAGTGGATCAGTTTACCAGCCGTCCCCGTGGACTGTACCAACTGGTCCAGTTATCTATCCATCATACATCTGGGTGGACACCCCGACTTGTGATGTCACTCGAGGGTAGTCATGTTCTGAAATGGCTTGTAATGGCTAATGACACTCCCACCTGATGGTAAAATAGGGGCCCTTTGATTTGAAGTCACTCCACAAATAACCCGACAATAGACGTGTAGAAGTATGCAAGTGCCCATAGCTCAAATTAGTGCCAAGTGTAGTATTGTGTTTTTATATATATATGTGTAAATGCTTTCCACATGAATACCTTCAGGTCTATAGAGACGGGCTTGGAGAAATCCGGGTCCTCCCCTTCCTCAAACAGATGCATGATTCTCACCAGGACCCGGTCGTAGTCGGGCTCTGGCCGGAGACCTCGACCTGAAAACAGGGAGCAGGGTCTGACAGGGTCAGCGATAACGCTAATATAACCATTATGAATGGGATTTACCATTCATGATGTGGTGTAAATATAAACATGGGAAAATGCTATATGAATAATGACATGATGGGGGAAATGTGGTCTACAACAAAGGTCAATTATAGTAATATAGTCAGTAAGTAAAATATGTGACACAGCTTACAGGTGTTTGATGTGCCGTCCCATCAATTTTCATCACATGGCTTATAAGACCCGCAATATGGCGTCCGTGCTTTGCCGACTAACCTGAGTTTAGGTGGAGGAGGTGACTGTCATGCTGGGAGCTGTAGTTCCAACCGGGGACGCTGAAGCTGAGCAGGTGAAGGTTAGGGGGAAAGACCACCGGACGCACAGGAACAGCTGCCCTGAGTTCCTTCTCCCGCCCTGCCTGGGACCTCTCTGGTGAGGAAGAGTTGATATCCAGGTTTCGATTGTATTCATATTGGCTGTCATGCTTCTGAGTGTGAATCAGAAATGTATATAATTATATGGATAACGATATATTAACGATAACACTAGATCGTAACTTTTCTTTTCACATTCCAAGCTTTCATGTTAAACCTAATACGGGGACAGCATGATATTCTATATACCTTCTGTATACCGTGTACAGAAACCTCCCATCTTCCCCACTTGCTTTGAATGCATCACAATTAACCACAGCTTCACACTCACTCGGCTGGTCTATGGGCATGACCAGAGGCCTGTTCTGTAGCTCTACCGCCCCCCGCTGGTGCAGGCGGGAACTGGCACTGAGGGAGCCCATGGTGATCCAGAGTGTGGGTTGGACGACGGAGCTGTCGTTCAGCGTCAGGTTGTAACCGCGATTCCACGGGAGGTTGTTCCACAGACGTCTGTGGAGCATCACCTTCAGGGAAACATGGAAGAGCACAGATGTTGTTACAAGATATAGTTTTGATAAGGTAGTTACAATGAGATGAGTGTATTAACGATGAGCTAGAGTTACAAGAAATTGTCGCTGCGAAAAGCTGGGGATAAGATTTAGTTACGATGAGATGAAGTTACGATGACAAGAGTTATCCTGATAGAGCAATAAGATAAATCTATATTTAAGATTTGGTTGTGATAAGATTTGGGTACAACAAGATATCGTTATTATAAGCTCCAGTTATGATACGCTAATGATAGTTACGAGATGTTACAGTTACGATGAGATAAGATCAACTTTATTGATCCACAGAGTACGGATAAGGATACACTAAGACAAGATGTCTGTGTCCTCTCTACCTCTAGTTGTCCACTGGCCTGGCTGGAGACTCCGTGGGCTCGTTCGCTGAGCAGAACCAGTCTGCTCCGGTCGTCCTGGATGTAGGCGGCACGCACCATGGGGTAAAAGTTCTGCAGAGATCACACACACACACACACACACACACACACACGTGTCAGTGTTTCAATTGGTTCTCTGTATTTTAACTTGCACCAAGGGCACCTGTGTGTGAGTGAGTATGTGTGAGGTTCATTTGGGGTTGTGTGTGTGTGTGTGTGTGTGTGTGTGTGTGTGTGTGTGTGTGTGTGTAGGTGTGTGTGTGTTACCCGAGCCACGGTGTTGTTGGGGAAGTCCCGGTGCTCCCTCTTCATCATCTGATAGCCGTTGGCGTCGGTGAATATGGTCCTGTTGGTTTGTAGGTCCGTAGTGGTCCTCAGCACCACCTCCCTGTTGAGCTGCAGGGGCCCCAGCGAGTACCTCTGCTCCAGCGTGTGGCACGAGGGCCCGCCCGCAAAAGATCCTGGGACGCGGGTGGTGATGGAGAAGGCGTAGTCCGCGTCGCCTTCCTCTCTTGGAAATAAATAACGGTACAACTTATGAAAATTTAAGAAAAAAAGGTTCAGTTGACATTTTATTCATTCTAAATACCGACTGTTCTTCTGATAGTCCAAGTTGTACTTCAGAAAGCGTACATAACTAAAAGAGGCACTTTGAAAAACGCTTTGCCACTTTTGCTTTAAAAGCAAAATATAAAAGATTGTGGGATTGGTTTGGCTGTACTGACCGTTCCTCAGTTCAGAAGAAGGAGAAAAACACACTGAGGCAGCACTGGCTTGCCCTTAACCAGCAGCTACAGATGTAAGGGATAATATACAACCAAAATAACTAACCAAAATGATTTTAATTAACTTAACTTAACTTTAAAACATTAAAAAATGTTTTGCTTCCGCAAAAAAAATTATTGTCCGTTCTACGCTTGGAAATACACTTGGCGTCCATAGCAACAGGCTGTTATTCATAGCAGCGGTCTGCTATGGATAAATATAACCATAGAATGCCGTAATTGACCAATCAAAATCGAGTATTCAACAAAGCAGTAAGTAATAAGTAAAAATAAAAACACCACCCACCTGTAGAAGTACTGTCGGATCTCCGTAACAACCTTGCCGGGTACGATCTCCATCTGGACCGCCCGGTGGGTCCTGACGGCGGGTTCGCTGGCGGTGAAGATGTAGTTATCGGAGATGGGTCCGGCTTCGACATTGCCATTGGCGCGGTACTCCCAGAATTCCTGGCGCATGCGGACAGTTCGTTTCTCCACCCTATTAAAAAAAAATCACCATGAGCTCGAAACTTGTGCTTGAGCAAGATTCCTCACCCCTACCTGCTATCTAATAACTTACGTTAATTACTGTGGTGTCCGATAATTTTTTCTCGTACTTTTTACTAGGGCTGCAACGGTTATTTTCATAGTTGATTAATCTGACGATACTTTTTCCCAATTAATCGATTAATCATTTAGTCTAGAAAATGTCATAAATAATAGCTTTACCAGAGTTCAAAGTGATGTCTTCAATTAGCTTGCTTTATCCGACAAGCAGCCAAGAAAAACTAAAGTATTAATTTTATAATGATCCATGAACCACACATTTGAATTTCTGAAGCATCAAGCAGCAAATTTTTTAGTATTTAGATTTAGATTCATTTTCTGTTGCTCGACTTAATCAATTTATCGACTAATTGTTGCAGCCACATTATTTACCATTTAGTCTTTTAGCATCTATCCAAATCGACTTGCAGTGAATATTAGAGACGTTTCATTAAGACGGTAGGATTTAGCCCTCATCCTGCCCCACCACCCCCCCCCCCCCCCCCTCCCCGCTCTCCTCCCCCCTGTCT
>JAOPJI010000054.1:151625-163503 GCA_027122695.1 Merluccius productus | reverse complement strand
GCTCCGCCCCCCTCCCCACCCCCCCCCCACCAGCTCTCTCCACCCTCTCCTTGTCAGCCTCCACCCAAACCAGGACCGCAACACGTCCACCCCTGTACAAAAACTCTCCCTTTACCGTCTGCCTCCCTTCCCTCCCTCCCTCCCTCCATCCCTCCCTCCTGGTCCGGATGTCTTGTGGTGGCTGGAGGGAGTAGGAGGTGGCCATTGTGTGAAACTGGCACAAACCTTTGACGGCTATCGCCTAGTTTTTACGGACCAATAATCTTGTATAAGCTTTAGTAAAAAGGTACATTTTCCCTATACCTTTTTTTTTTAATTTGTTTTTTTTTGTTTTTGTATTACAACCTATAGTACACTTTTGTTACCAAATCGTTTCTACTTCTCCTCTGAGCTTGGCTTTTATTTTCTTTTTTTTCTTTTGAGGTCCGAAATTCTACCTTTTTTAAAAATATTATTATTATTTTTTATTGTTGAGACCGTGTTTTTATTTTTCCTCTCTCCTACAAATTCCTGCCTTGTTCTGTCGATGCAACACTTCGGTTTATACTTGTGCTTCTTCAGTCGGGAGCAACAGTTGAAGTCCGGGTATTTACATTTTTTATTTGATTTCCGATATTTTATTTTGTCTTTTTAACCTTTTTTTTGGGAACAACTTCAGAGGGCCTGTTTTTAATAAGTTTTTTTTTTTTAAGATGAGAAAAAAAAGCTTTAAGCAATGCCTTCGCCTTGCCTGCGTTCACGCATCCGTTCGTAACGTAAAAAGAAAAAAAGAAGAAAAAAAAAAACCCGCCTGGATGTCACATCTGGTTGCCATGGGAACGCTTCCAGAAAGATCCATAGAAAAAAAAAAACCTTCCAACTGTTACACGAGAAAAAAACAAACGACAACAACTCAGCCTGTTGTGTCCACAGCAATGTAATAGGTGTAGTGTCTAACTTGAGAGGATAGCCTTAGTACTGTCTTTTATCGCCGTGCGCCTGGTCTGAACAACTGCATATCGGATATTTGCGTATTTATATCCGCATGTCGGACGTGTTTATCGCCCCGTGGTGAGTTGTGGTCCTCCTTCTCGCCACGTATCCGCCTTTGTGACACTGGCGTTGAACTCACGATAGTTTTTTTTTTTTTTTTTACAATTTTCTCTGTAATTCTTCTCTCTAATTCTTTATTCTCTCTCTCTCTCTCTCTCTCTCTCTCTCTCTCTCTCTCTCTCTCTCTCTCTCTCTCTCTCATATATATCAAGAAAAGCGCAACCCAACCCATTTAAAGAAGAAAAAACAACCCCAACACTTCCAAAGCGACGTGGCCTTAGTTGTTCAAACGTGTCAAAGAGAATCTCCTGCGGTTTCTGTAAAACCATCTCTCCCGCGGCCCCCCGTGGCGGGGGAAGTGTATTCGCGTCCGACGTCGAGCTGCGGTCGTTCGCCTGCTGTGAATCGTCCTCCATTCTGTGTGACTGCTTGGAAGAAAAAAAAAACGACACAAAATGACAGTTTTATACTTAAAACAGCCTTTTGAAGGAAACTGTTGGCCTCGATTTTGGTTCAGAGTCCATTGGACTACCCTTCCATGCTGTTTTGTTTGTTGGTTGGTTGGTTGGTTGTTGTTTGTATGCTACTATAGTGACCGATGATCTTCCTTTCGTTTTTTTTCTTGGTACAAAATCCTGGAGCGCTATGAGCTTTTCTTCTCCGATCTTTCCTTGGAAAAAAAAGTGGTTTTGAATTAGCAGAAACCTGTGAGTGTGTATGTGTGCACGCACTTTTAGAAAGTGGCCACAGTTGTCCTCGTATCTAGTGAAGGCAGTTTCCCGTGGAAGAACAGAAAACTAAAAAAGGCCTTTTATGTGTTTATGTCCAACGATGTGTGTATTTCCAAACATTCAGCAATATTGCTCTCCGTTTTGCTCACATTTTGTCTGCCTGACCACTAGTTCACCAGCCAACAACTTCATGGATGGAACTTGTGTGTGTGTGTGCGTGTGTGTGTGTGTACATGTTGAAAGAAGGGCCACGGCTTAACATGACAAAAAATGATTATGAAAAAATAATTACTGCAATGGAAAATCGAGTCAGAACTCACTCCATTTTAAAAGTGTGCGTTTAACCACTTGTATTGTCGTCGTTCGCTGGTCGTCTCTCTCTCTTTTTAACAAACGAAACGCATTGTGCAACAAAAACGGACGTATCATCCCAATACGGTCTAGCTGTCTTCCACAGTTATCCAAATAGAAATACTCGTCCCACTCCTGCTGCCAGACATGGATAGATATTCTTAGGCAATACTTTTAATAGTAAAATTACAGTTGGAGCTGTAAACACTTCCGGGGATAGTTCAACTCTACTGTATCATGAATGTCTGCTTCGTGAAGCGTTTTTGACCTTCATCACAAAATAAATCCAACGACCTTGAATTAGGCAAGGAACAAACAAAAGGGTTTGCTTGCACACTCTCAAATTAAATAAATAAAAATTATATATAAATTATGCCTCCCCCCCCCCCCAGTAATCCTGCCCTTACCTTGTCAATGATGTTAAATATTTTACATTGTAATATTAATATTTTTAAATTATTGGTACATAGCCTCCACTTTTTTAATGTAAAAAATGTAAAAAAACAAAATGAAACAAAAAAACAACAAAAACAAGTGCTTTATATCCCATGCTGCCTAGTTTGGCCTGGGGGTGTATTTAAAAAAACCCACCCACTTCCTGTTTCAGAAAAGTCCAAAACAAGGTGCTATCAGCCGATACTATATGTATATATAATATGGTGTTAGCATCAATGGTAGCATCTGTCCAATTAGCGCTTCTTCTTCACAACTTTTATTGTGAAACTTCACTTTCTTGCCAGCCTGAAACCTTTACTCTTTAGGATAGCGATCACCAAAACTTACTGTAGATATTTTTTTTTACCTTGAGTGGGGTCTTGTTTTTTTGGTCTGTTTCTACGTCTTTCCGCTGGACTTGACGTTTTTTTAATCGGGGTTATAGGGCTTGTACATCGCGACTTCACCTTGCAATGACCGCCTCCACTTTGGAAGCATAGGAGCATAGCAATTATTTGTCATTATGGGGAGACGATGTTTGAAACTGCCACAGCGTTTCTCATATATCTCATATATTTACGTCGATTTAGGATTTCACAGTACAACTCTTGAGTCCTCTCAAAATGGCCAACAAAAAATCCCATGATGCATTCTGATGTACAAGCCCTATTTGGTTTTTGTTTACGTGTTTGAGTTGCCTCTTTATCCGAGACCCCCCCCCCCGGCAAACGTTAGCCGACTATGTGGTGTATCTCCAACATATCCCTTTGACAATCTGAGCTGACTCCCAGTTTACAATTGTTTAGTTTTTTTATTCCTTTTTTTGTAATCTTGCGAAACTTGAGTCTTGAGTTGTAACTGAAGAAGGGGGATACGGAGTGGCCGAAAGACTAGCATCAGTTGCCTCGCTCTTCCCGTGTCACTGTCAACAAGGGGTCAACAATGTCACATGCCTTTTTATTCAACTCTTCCTCCATTACCATGGCAACATAGCTTTTTCAGAGGAGGGAAGAAAAAAAGATATCATTTGACATCTCATTTTGTACGCATTCGCAGCTCTTTTGAAAAATATTGTCACTTAACTGATTTTTTTTTATTTTTTACCTGTCTAATCAAATCACCATGTTTGTTTTTATTCCAAAAGCAGCTGTTATGCTCTGAATAATGTATGTGTGTGTCCTCTAATATACCAAATGTGTTTTTTATAACAGTTTTCATGCACTGCTATACAAAACAGGGCGATGCGAGAGGCAGCTTTTAAAAACAAAAACAAAATTGTGTGTGTGTCTGTGGAGCCATTTAAAGTGGAACTCAGCCTTCCTCCTTAAAGACTGTTTGGCTGTGTATACCACAGAGTGCTTCATTCTCCCCCTCTTTTTTCGCATCTCTTCTTTCACGTCCCTCCATCTCTCTCCCTCTCTCTCACTGTATATGCAGCCTGGTTTAACCTAGCTTTGCCTCAGCCAGATCTCTCCTTTATTTGGTTTCATTGGATCCGGCTGCCATCTCTGTCTCTCTTGTCCATCCAGCCAGACTTATCTGGTCGGTCTCTCTCTCTCTCTCTCTCTCTCTCTCTCTCTCTCTCTCTCTCTCTCTCTCTCTCTCTCTCTCTCTCTCTCTCTCTTGTATGTGTACTAGTAACGGTTAACAGAGTCATTGTGGTAGTAGACTTTTAAGTGCTCAAAAAGGGTTGCTGATGGTAGAATCCTGTGCCGTTTGTAACATTTAGCAATAACGTCAAAAAAAACAAGGGGACAGTTTTTTTTATATATATAACATACAATAGTTTTTGTTTTTTGTACATATTGCAGTTTCAGATCATGCTCAAAGCCGTATGTCACTAAAAAGAAGAAAAAAAATATTGGCAATATTGGCATTCAAAAAAAAGAAAGAAATAAAAAAAAATTATAAATTTTACCGTGTGTGTGTGGTGATTATTTTGTGAAATTCGTATTGGAATTAATTTGGCATCAAAAGGTTTGCTATCAAGGCAATCAACTCAACACTTCCGTACCGGAGATTACAGGAACACACAAACATGTTGTACACTTTTTAAAATTCTGGCAAATGGGCAGATCTCTGTGGCTTTTGCGGTTCCACATGGATCCGTTATCCACGGTGGTGGAGGCTCCAGCTGAGTTGGTCCTAGCTATGGTCGGCTTCGGGCTTTGCTGTTAATGACTGTTGGAATCCACTTTAGAATAAAGCCATTAAAAGCACCCAAGTTACCGTGGCCAACGTCGTCTTCTTTGCGTCGCATGCTCGAGTTAAAAGGCTTTATTTGGGCAGCCAGAGGTCGCAAATCTGGTCTGGGTTTAAACAAATGCGCCGTGAGCGTGTGTCTGCGCACTGGGCTATAAAAATTCAAGAGTGCTTGATGAGCTTCAATAATTTACGACGTAAATGTCAAAACAGCCATTTAACTTCCTGAATTACTAGGATCTATGTTGGGGGTATTTTTTTTTTTACAGTCAAATATCCACCTTCAACATATTGTGTTTCTAGGTAGTTTAGACTGAGCAATTTTGACGCCAAAATATGGTTGGCTTATACGTTGACATTAGCATAGGCGATAAACTTGAAAGATAAAAGGCTTGACACAGATGTTGATTGCGTATATGTGACAAAACCAGTACAGAGCATGAAGATTATACAGTGCTGTGTTGCGACATCAGAGAGAACCGACCGAAAATAGATTGCTACATTTGCGCTGCTGTGTTCTTTGAAGAGGGGATACAGGTGTCGAAAGTCCCACCAAATATGGCCCATAGTACACAAAGTACTACGTCAAGGCACACACACGCCAGTTCAAGGACAAAAACAAACAACAAAAACACTAACGGACTTATCCTGAATGCTATTAACTTGGAATATATTTCTCTACCACAATATAAATACAAAGCGAAATCTCCACGCCAATGCCACAAGTGGTGTTTACCGCTGATCTTATATGCCTGTCTCAACCGACGGCGCATGGACGAGGGACATGGTTTATAACACAAGGTGGTCCAAGAGAACCTGTCAAAACAAACCTGGCTCACAGACATATACAGCCGTTGCCACGGGCCTTCTCCAAACATATGCTACTATTATCGGATTAAAAACACTTGCAGATCATCCTATGTATACTAATATAAGGTATGGACCTGTTTGCAGTGTTTACAATGTACCTTGTTGTTTAAACAGGCCTAAACTAGACAGACACCTTTTGAATGGCGTGCTCGAAAAATACGGCGGGGGTTTCGCATACAAAGACGAGAAGCTAGCTGGGATAGCTCAAGCTTATAGGGACGGCACATGAGGAGACGGATAGACAGACGGGTGGATGGTGGCGATGCTAATCTACGCTTAGCGCAGGCTTCTACTCGCTGTTGCACCCAGCCTCGCTGTTGCACTACAAGCTGAAGCGGTGAGTCGGGCCATATGCTAGTCCTACTAAGCACTTGGCGGGCCTAGAACCAAACAAAACAACAACACAGGATTCGGCCGAACGCGCCGTGGATCCTTTTCCTGAAGCCTCTTGGGGGCGATTGCGCCACGGGTCGCCGCGGCCGACCGTGTAAAGTCTCTTCGCTTCAAGTCTTCTCACTGCCGGCCGTGAAGCGCACGCTAGCGCCGCTCGGCAGGGTGAGGCCGTTCGGCGTCACCCCCCCACCGCTGCCCCTCCCCATCTGGCTTCCTGCCGACCTCCTGAAGATGGAGCTTCTGATGCTGCCGCCGCTGCTGTTGCCGAGGCGACCGCCTCCCTGGCAGCAGGAGAAGGTGGCGAGGATGCCCTGTCGGAAGCGCTTGTTCATGAAGCAGTAGATGAGGGGGTTGACGCAGGCCGAGGTGTAGGACAGCAGGTGGATGAAGGAGATGGGCGCGCCGGTGAGGCGGTGGGCGGAGGGCTGGTCAAAGGCCTGCCACGCGTTCACCACGAAGACGGGCGTCCAACACAGGAAGAAGAGGGAGACAATGACCAGCAGCATGCGGATCACTCGCTTCTTGGCCACCAGGTTGGCGGTGGAGCCGTTGCTGCAGACACGGTTCAGCTTGGCCTTAGTGGACGCACTGCTGCTGCTGCTGTGCACCCCCCCGCTTCCCCCGCTGGTACCGGTCACGGACAACAGGCTCTTCCTCTTCGACGGCTGGAGGTAGCAACCGTCGCTGTCGCCTGGTTTGATGCTTCCAGTGCTGCATTGTCTCTCTGTCAACGTGGGGGAAGTCATTTTAGGAGTAGTAACACAGAGTATGTACTCTAAACTTTTTAATATTGTGTGTGATATTATGTGTAACTGCTGCACAATTATGTGTTACTGCTTGAATTGACTTGACTACTTGACTTAA
Organism: Merluccius productus; assembly: GCA_027122695.1. Lineage (NCBI taxonomy): Eukaryota > Metazoa > Chordata > Actinopteri > Gadiformes > Merlucciidae > Merluccius > Merluccius productus. The sequence goes on along the minus strand of JAOPJI010000054.1, from coordinate 156,625 downwards.
GTGATTCACTTTAGAGATAGATGAACAACCAGGGTACAAGTACAGGGTATCAAATATGCTTTGTTTCTGTACTTTAGTCGTCTATTACCTGTTACGGTTGCATTGTTAATAATGAATGTGGTCATCTAAACATCATTGCAAATTCTGTGTGTGGAACCGCCGAACATACACATGTGCACCCCGTTAAATACCTCTGCTGCTTTTCCTATTGGTCATTTCGAACTTGATGCCACGGTAGAGCTCCAATGAGATGAGTCCGTACGCCGTCATCATCACTATCCCCGGGATGAGGAAAAGCAGCAGCAGCAGAGTCACATACCTGGAGAGAAGGTCGGCCAAAATATAATCATCTGTATGCATTTGTGTGTCAGAGAGTAAGAGAGTCTCTTGTGACTTCCTTCCAGGAAGAATTTATTTTCCTCACCACTTTTTTAAATAAAAAGAGCAATTGTCATCATTAGGATGTTTAAGTGCCTACAGCGTAGCCCTACAGAGTCTAACAAGGAAGATTTGAGATTGATGTCGAGTTTTACATTTTATACGTTTTCATGACTCCCTGGATTCGTGCGTGGCCAGCAAGCTCTCGTTTTAATGCTAACAATTCTTACAAGGATCAACATATGGTGGAAATAAAACACATGGGTGTCTCAAAACACAAGTCTCTACTACAACTCAGCAAACTCAAGTGGGTTTGGAATAAGTCCCCTTAGCCACTAGGGAACATATAAAATAGATGAATGGCTGTGTAAAATAGAGCGAGAGGGCTTCTGATGGCCGTTAAAACGTGCTATGAAGCAGCGACGCCATCTGAGGTCACCTGCTTAAGCACTCAAAGAGTCTGGTTGATATCTGAACTCTGAACCTTAAGTAATACTTTAATAACAGTTTAATAACATAATGCTTTAAAACGTATGTGACCTATGGAAAAGGGCTAGCCTAACTTTCAAACAATAATGTGATCTCATGTTTCCCTTCCCAATCATATATAGTTGGCAACAGGCTCAGCTGGCAAGGGTCTCCGTTTGACACAAATCACATTCCTCCTATCTTCTGCACCAATGACCTGTTTAACTTCACATTCACATTCAAGAGTACCCTCTGAAAAACATTATTACAGTGCATTTCAAAATCTACCCATGGCCATTAGTGACATCACAAAGGGGAGTGTCCACCCAGTGGTATGACGGGATGTATCGCTCAACCTCCCAGCCCACCCAGTGCCAACTACCGGGCGGCCCAGCCTGGTAGGTTAATCCCTCCCACTTGTGACATCGCCAACGAGTGAGTTGTCCTCGACAACCAATAGCCCTTTTGTCTCGTCTTCTCACCAGGATTGCTGGATGACCTCGTTGGGCCACACCAGGCGGCACATGTGTCCTGTGCTGTTGTTGAAGCGCGTGAAGGGCTTCAGGGTGCTGGAGATGGGGTAGGGCAGCATCAGGATCAAGGAGGCGGCCCAGGTGGCCGAGATGACCTTGACGGCGTGGGACTTGGTCTGCCATGTGCGTGACTTCAGCGGGTTGCAGATGGCGCTGTAGCGCTCCAGCGAGATGGCCATCAGGTTGAAGGTGGATACGCTCACCGACACCCCTGAGGAGAATAGATACAGTGCGGTTACTTCCTGTTACGGGAAAAAACAGACTTTGTGTGTTTACCTGACACTTTTATCCAAAGCGAGTTGTGGGGAACACATGTGGGGATACATGGGTTAGGGAATCTTGCACAAGGATGCTTAAAGGTACACTGCAGATATTGGGATTCGAACCCAGACATTTTCAGATGGGACTGGAGCACCTAGCCGCTACAGTTTCCTGTCCCCTTCCTGCTGTAGCTGTTTGGTGGAGGACATTGCTCTTATAACCCAAGGTGAAATACTGGCTGGATTCCACTTCAGTCCTAGGTGTTGTACTGTTTTAAACGATCAAACGTTACAGCTGCTAAGTTATTTCTAAAACCAACCACGTTTAAAGAGGGCGACTGTTGCCATTGGACTTTGTATCACGTTTAAGAATGTATTTAAATGAGTTTTCATTGTGATACATGGAGCTGCCGGCAAAACATGACGTAGTTGATTTAACCGACAAGTAAAAATAAATGGTTGCCGAAAATATCTAGCAAACCGGCTCTTCAACCTGCTCAGTGTTTACAAACTCTGCAATGCCAAGCAAATCATGATAGATGAGCACATCCACCTTATCAGTGTGTAGATCCCCAAGGAGAGAGGCGTAAACAGGTTAACCTGCGTAGAGACGAATGGCCAAGTCCCCGAGCATGACAGCACAACGCTTTGCTAAATGACCCAACCGGAAACTAAATAAAAACAATCGGTATTACGGCGGGGAGAAAAACCATTCCCTAATCAGATAAACAACAAGATGAGAAATTTGAATACGAGTTGACATTTTGAAGTCGATTATTTTCGCCGCAGGTAATTCGTGTTGTTGTTCTTTCGTTTTCTGTTTTTCTTTTTTTCATTTGGCTTGAGGTCACGACGAGGTCACGATTTCCTTTGAATCGCAGCCATGATTGAGGTCTCTTATATGGAATAGGACACCAACCCCTCCACCCAGATTACTGTTCCTTGCCACGATGTTGTGGCTCAAGATCCCCCCTGTAATTATAAAACTAACCGGGTTTTCAAATAAGGTTTATTTGAATAGCCCTTTATCACATGAGATGGCACCAACTAACCCTCAACCCTGGCCAAGGGCCAAATAAAGAATCAGTGTTAGAGTTAGACAATTATTATTATTATTACAACGGACATTATCACACCCATCGTAATAATAATTGTCAAAAATGTTCAGTTGCCACAAATACTAACCGTATAAACATATTTAAAACTGTATAAAATGTTGGTTCTGCATTAGGGGTGGGTCAAAAAATGGATTATTCCATTATTCATTCATGATGGCAAAAATCGTTTTTTTTCTGTTTTTTTTGCATAATATATATTTTTTGTTTTTGTATTTTTTTATGTTTTATGTTTGAATTTCCGCATCCAAATCCATCCGGCGTCTGGTGCTGCTTGCCGTGTCTGGAAATCCTGAAAAACGTATAAACTAACAGTTGTTATTCTAAAATGAAGACAGATTCAGCAACTGCATGGCGTATTTCTCATCTAAAATGTTTTCAGAATCACATTTTACTGTACTATTTAGCTCAGGGCCGGTTTTTGCTATGGGCAATGTGGGCGACCAGGGCGCAATCTATGTGAGGGCGCACGAGCGCCCAAAAAAAATAAAAAAATAAAAAAAAAAATTTCGCCAGTTTTCTAGACTACCGCTCATTTCTATGTCAAGTTAGTGGAGTGGGCGCTGGGGCTAGTGGCGGATCAAGACAATTTTTAATGGGGGGGCCAGGGGGGGGCCGATCGATGCGATGCGATGCCATCGAAATGTCCGACGGGGGGGGTTCGCCCAGGGCGTAAATCTAGCCAGGACCGCCTCTGATTTAGCTGAGATCGTTTGTGAGGCGGCCGCCATGTTGGTCTGGTTTAAACCGGATGGGGAAAGCCACGTCATCACTCAGTCAAACCAATGGTGCAACTTTATGTACCTTCCTTTCTGACCCTGATGGCGAATCTGAATAATTGATTATTCGCTCATGCCACCCACTGATTATTCAACTGTGAAAAATGTGAGTTGTGCACATCCCTATTCTGCATCTCACCTGGACCTTTTTCATATTGTGACCCACCTGTGATGGTACTTTTGGCCCAGGAGGACCCGCCAACGTCATTTCATTAGCCTACCATGTCAAAAAAGTGAGATAACCAACATTTCTCCATCAAATGATATGGACAATGCACGTGAAAGCATGCACATTTTGCCTAATTGGACCTAATTGCTCCCCTAAAGCAATTAGGTCCCCTGCAAGCCACTTAAGGCTCGTGATCTACCGTTTGAAAACCGCTAACCACCATCACCACCACCACCACTCACCCATAAAGTACATGACCAGTTTGCACATGCCGGCGCCGAAGATGAAGTCCCGCATGAGGTTGGGGATGAGCGTGAAGGGGATGCACACCAGGGCCACCATCAGGTCGGACACGGCCAGCGAGAGGAGGAACAGGTTTGTGACGGTCCGCATGCGGCGGTTGCGCACCAGCACGGCGATGATGAGGCTGTTGCCGAGCACGCTGAGGAGGAAGATGAGGCTGTAGAGCACGATGCGCACCGTCTCGTTGATGTCTTGACCGGGTCGGGTCAGCACCCAGAGAGAGAGGAGGGGGGGGGAGAGAGATGAAGATAATGGCAGACAGGTGAGCAGACAGCAGGATGAGATACGCCCAGACAAGCAGGGGGAGAGTATCTTGGCATTTGGGTCAGCACTGACAGTTGCAGTCTCAGGTGTGATCACACTAGCAGTTTTGGCCATCATTTTTGTGACCTGACTCCACGCACGCACGCACGCGCGCACAAACACACACACACACACACACACACACACACACTGTAAACCCGAACAGTACTACTAACTTGAATGAATGAATGAATGAATGAATGATTTATTTCACACACATTTAAGAGACATGTATACATATATACTTATAAAGACTGAGAACACTACAATTAAAATCTGTAGTGTAGTTGACCCAACTTAAAACAATTAGATGTTCTTATCAAGAAATCTAGTTTTATTTTTGTGTGGCTCCCTATTTTATGAGTAAACACCGCCAGTTCAATGATTATTTTTAAGTGTACACCTGGCTACTGAGCGACGTACACTGACGTCATCAACGTCACGACGTTGCGGCTCTGCCCTGACTGACGTTATCAGAAAAATCCAACATAGCTGTCCCTCAAGCGACGGGAGATCGGAGCACACCTGGAGGCTGTAAGTACACACAAAGACGGTCAAACTACTTTGCTTGTTGTAATGTTGTAAGGATATCATAAAGAATAATATGTTTGATAGTTAGACTGCGCTGTTTTTAACGTTACATTCAGCGAAACGTAATGTTAAGTGCAAAGCGCGGCCGGCCGTTCATTGTT
>JAOPJI010000054.1:47393-70768 GCA_027122695.1 Merluccius productus | reverse complement strand
GTTACTATGACTAGGTAACCTTAGAGCTGCTTGATAAGGTGTTACTATGACTAGGTAACCTTAGAGCTGCTTGATAAAGTGTTACTATGACTAGGTAACCTTAGAGCTGCTTGATAAGGTGTTACTATGACTAGGTAACCTTAGAGCTGCTTGATAAGGTGTTACTATGACTAGGTAACCCTTGAGCTGGTTGATAAGGTGTTACTCTTGTCTAGCCAGTTAACACCAACAAGTCATTCACAGGTATCGTCTGGCATAACACAGATGTGCTGTGTTCCAGTGCCCCCTGCAGATCAGATGCCGCTACAACACCTTTACCCCAGGGGGAAACGGTAGAACGGAGGCGTTTGGGTAACATGGTGCGGTGGTCTCTTCAGTTAGTCAGAAACCTGTGAGAGTGAGAGAGAGAGTGAGAGAGAGAGAGACTAATATTTTTAACATCACAATTCATCAATCAACAGTTCATTAATCTGGAAAGTAAACAACAGTTTTTGAGGTACATTCACATTTTCAATGATTAGGTTATGTACTTTCTACTTTAATGTAAATAAGGTGCCAGTGTGCATAAAAAGCATTAAAAGAAAAATGTTCTGGGGGAGAATCCCCCTGGACACCCCTACGTACCCTCCAATGTCCTCAAATCCTAGAAAAGCCCTTGTAATTGGGTACATAGATTTTCATCTAGCAAACAGGCTCTTTTAGGACTGTGTGTCTCAGTACCTTGACTACTGGTCTTGCTGGTCCACGCGGCAATTGGAGCCAAACATGTTTCGCTTGTTGTCATGTTTTTGGGCACTTGCGTCGCTTCAGAAAACTGTCTGGCACGTGAGTGTTCAGCTGACCTGCGTGGCTAGCGGAGAGGACACCGTTCAAGGTAAACTGTGACTGTTTGTGAGTTAGGTTTTGTGTTCAAGGTCTGGTCAAACGGTGGTACCGTCTGTGGTGCCATATCGTACTGTACTCTCCACTTAGACACGGCGCGATGTATCTGAATGTGAACGTCTCCTCCTCAGCTCGTAAACAGGAGATCATCAAAGCCACGGAGCAGCTGATCGAGGCCATTAACACAGGGGACTTTGAGGCATACATGTAAGTTCACCCACTGGAGAAGAAACATCTACCCTATAAACCACATGATACAGCAGAGCAAACACAGCTATGTGCTAGAACACAAGGACTAACCCACCCGCCACCTCCGTTGCACAGGATTGGTGCAGTTTTTTGTGTGACCTACTGATTTGGCACCGAAGCTGTTGTTTTATTCAACTATTTTTTTCTGATTGTTAATTCCCAGGAAAATCTGCGATCCGGGTCTGACTTCCTTTGAGCCCGAGGCCCTGGGCAACCTGGTGGAGGGCACCGACTTCCATCGATTCTACTTTGAGAACGGTACCGGCTAACCTGCTACCACCTCTCTGCTGTTTGTTCCAATGAAAGGATTATTACAGTGTTCGAGTTATGGGGGGGGGGGGGCAGGGGGGGCTGAGCTAACATTCTAGCAAATGTAAAATGTCATTCACTTCACTTGCAATTGGCTACTCTTATATAATATATGTTGAAATGTAGAATAAATATAGAATACATACATTAGAAGTGCATGTATAATTTGAATTTAAAAGGTAACATCTATCTAAGACTTAAATGCTCTAGTCATTCTATTACAAATGTGTCAAATTGCTCAGTGATTTTGATCCATCGATTAATCACAAAATGTGTCCATAAATTGTCCATTGTGATTATCATTACTGTTCGTTTTACTATTTCAAATATATACCATCTTTTTGGGGGTGCTTACCTTATTTCCGTTCCTGTTTCTCCGATACGGACGACCAGTTCTGTCCAAGGTCAAAAACCCCATCCACACCATCCTGCTCAACCCCCACGTGCATTTGATCGGCGAGGACGCGGCCTGCATCGCCTACATCCGCCTTACGCAGTACATCGACCACGGCGGCGCGCCGCACACCATGCAGTCAGAGGAGACGCGCATCTGGCACCGCCGCGACGGCAAATGGCAGAACATTCACTTCCACCGCTCCGGGTCGCCCACCGTCCCTGCCAAGTAAGGTAACGACACACCTCATGGGTTCTGCACACAAATTACACGTTCGTAGGCTACAGTCTGATGGCAAACAAGCTACAATCTGGGTAAACGGGGCGTTTCCCTTTCGTTCGCGTCATATTTGTTTTGACCAATCGTGTTGCTGGAGGCGGAGATCTGCAAGTACATAATAGGCTAACAGCTCATACAAACTTGGCCAGCGCAAGTAAACTTTTCCTGGTGGGAAGACTAAGCTAAAACATTCTGTCCGGACACTGGACGGTACAATATCTTTGTAACGAAACAGGAAACAATGCGTAACTTCGCCCCTTTCAGTTGTTGGTAACACAGTAGGACCGTCGGATCCAAAATTAGACACACCCTCACCCTGATTGGTCCCCTCCCATCTCCCCCTACTATTGGATACAGTGAACCAAAGCATTCTCACACCACAATAAGAATCCACTAGTCGTCTACTGGCCAACGTGTATGGCCGTTCTAGAAACCCTTGGAGGGTTTTTTATTTTGCCTTCTCATCCAAACAGGAGGCAAGCTAACAGACTTACTTACGGTGTGTCACTATTTTTAAACAGCATCTTAAAGGGGGCGGAAGTTCTCCTGCTAAAACGGAGGTTTACTTACCCTTTAATGTGTCATCTTTGTTCTTTTGTCATTTTGTTTAATCCAACTGAAATGTATCTCTTCTTAAACCGCTTCTTGTTCCTGTTGTGTTGTTTCGCTCACTTTGTATCTCTGTTTTGCACAAAACACACTCTCAACATTGTCAAAGTGAATGGGTGTTTTTATCTTTTCTCTAGTTGAGCAGACCAGTGGTTGTCTACCTTCCAGCCTCCAGCAGCTAGCTGACCCCACCAAGTGTCCCCCCCCCCCCCACCCCCACCACCACCTTGGCCCCGCTCCCCTCTGAGTGTTGTTTACATAACGCAGCCGCTGGACTCGCAAACTTTCCAGAAACGTGTCATCGATTCGTAGACAGTAGCGTTAGCAGGTTTTATTTGTGCGGATGTGTGGCGCTTATTCTCTGCCTCATTGCAGGATATTAGGAGCGTAAAATGTTTCAGCAACATGTTTTTTAGATGAAGTTTTAAGATATCCGGTTTTCAAATAGGCAGGAGAATCAGAATCTGTTGGAACATGTTTTAAACTTGGTCTTAGAAGAGTACTTTTTATTTTATATTACATTACAAAGTAAGAACTCATTGCTTCACATGTTCTTGTGGTGATTTTTGCCTTTTCGCCATAACGACTAATATAAAGTATACATTTTGTTCAAATATTTTGTGTTATTACAGTTTTCGGTCAATTTAAAACATTCTGTAAGAAAGCTTGTGTTTGTTTTGGTGATGTGATTTGCTGTATCCTCACTTTATCTCTGGTTTACCAAGTTGTGTGGCAAATGGTAATTATGATCATTAGAAATGTAGCTAAGTGTATTTAAGGGACATTACTTTTGAACGTATGATTCTATTGTCTACAAGTTAAGACAAATATGTGGAAGAAGGCCTTTTGATGGAGTTATTAGCCAATATGAGATATATTGTATACGTATATGTTTGAAGGCCATCATATGACTTGTGGAACGCTTTAACGAATAGCCAATCATATTTTCATAAGGAGCCAAGTGTGTGACTGTAATTCTTACTTACATTTATTTTTGTTGACTTTTTATATTGTGATATAAGTGCAGTAGGTTGTCCAGATGTGTGTTTTGCTCTCTGATGACCTGGCTCTACTACCTTGTAATAACGCTTCCTTACTGTGTGTGGGTGTGGGGGTGTGGGGGTGTGTGTGTGTGTGTGTGTGTGTGTGTGTGTGTGTCCGCACCTCAACTAGTTCACTAGTTGTTTTGTACGAACGTGGGTTATAGACCCAGGGATGGTTATTCCATTTAATTTCAAGTTGGAAATCAACTTTCAGGGAAACCCAAACGGTGCATCTTTTTCAATTTGTGGACAGGGTGACCTTAAAAAACATGTTTTGTCCCTGCCAAATGGTTGCTATGGCTTGATTTGTTGAGATGAGTTGGTTAAGAATGGGACACGTGTATATTTTTGCCATCATCCAAAGGAATGATGAATGTATAAGAATGATTCAATAAAAAGTGTGATTTAGGCTAAAAGTCTGGTATGTGGGATGTGATGTGTTTTTTCTTGATGTGTTTTTTCTCTACATTAATCCATTAGAGTTATGTATTAATGTTAGAGCTGCAATTGACAATTATTTTCATAGTCAATTAATCTGATTGTTTTTCAGATTAATCATTTAGTCTAGAAAATGTCAAATAATAGCAAATGCCATCATAAGTGACCAGAGTCTAAAGTGGTGTATTAATGTTGCTTGCTTTATCTGACAAGCAGCCAACTAAAGTATTAATTTCATAATGATCCATGCATCAAGCAGCAAATGTTTGGTATTTGTACTTGATTAATGACCTAAACGATTACTCGATTATAAAAATTAGATTAAATTCATTTTCTGTGGATGGACTAATGGATTAATCCATTTAGGGCTCCCCCCTAATAGTCGACCAACCGGCTTAGTCGATCGACGGAGGCTTAGTCGAATACGTTTGCATTAGTCGCACAAAAAGTAAAACATAAAAATAACACAAGCATCGCAACCCAATACATCCGTGGTCGCAACAAGCCCTGATTTACCTCATCGCTGCATCTTGCATCGCTGCAGAAATATTGACCAATACACCTGGGCAGGTAAACAACTAGGCAGGTAGACACAGCTAGACACACAGCACTCATACCGGTGATCACGTCTTTAGTTTCCCGGGTCTGATCGCTGTAATTGGGAGCGTGAATATCTGTTGAATATTTAATATCTTAACTTTAAAAAAACACTTGTATTTTTAAAGACAAGACGATAGTCGCACATCCCTCATAACTACCAACGTGAACCGCTCCCCCGAAGGAGCCACACATCCACACGCACCAGACACGAAAATACCAACAAACACTTTTTCCATTTGCTTGCTTTTAAATAAAGTTGTGTGCCGTTATATGGTGTATAAATACAATTATCAAAAGTGTTCAATGTCTCCTTCCTGGTTGTTTTTCCGACAACCTTCAGAACTGCTTTGTCCATGCCGTTAATAGGCGGCCCGCTTTGTATGTGTGCTAGTAAAAATTATATTTTAAAGGCTGATTATTACGGTATTGTATTATCTGTAAAGTAGCACAAGGTTATCGGTGTTTCTGTTCTAACACTCTCGCCCTGGAACTCAAAACAGTTTATGATGCCCCAAAAAATTTATTGAAATAATTACATTAAAAGTGCGACGCTTAGTCGACCTTCGGCTTCAAATGGCGACTAAGAGTCGACTAAGAAAATCTTTAGTTGGGGGCAGCCCTAAATCCATTAATGATTGCAGCTCTATCAGTGGTACGAGTCCTGATCCACTCACATGTTGGTGAGTCTTTGTCATCATTTGATGACTAAATCATGTGATGCATCACCAGTTGGGTGGGGGAAATAAAGAGGCTTCTTGTCTCATTTGTAGGTTTATTTACTGCAATGTTAGCGTATATTTTCTTTTTTGTGAAGTTATAATTTGATAACTAATACATGCCCGCATAGATAGTTGCACTGTAAATATGTTTTCACCATGGAAACAAGATGCTTGTTTATCAAATCAACAGCATTTTTTTTGGTTTGTTTTACATTTTTTATTCCCGCAAATGTATCGCACTGGTTATGTGCAATGTGAGGAGTTGTATTGTCAGACAAAGTTTATACTTGTAACACCAAAGATATATATTGATTCCTCGTTGCATTGAAATGTGAAGTACTTGTATATTTCACACAGCATTGTTAAGTACAGTGCCAAGTTATCATGTCCAAGTTTCCCTCTCATTTATAATCTCAGAAACAACACACACCAAGGAGGGTACATGCCTGCAAACGGGCAGCAATAAATGAGAATAAAAAAGGACAATAGTTTGCCATTCTGCTGCTTTACAAACAGAACGTCAACAGTCACACCGAAACACAACCGGCAACAGAAGGAGAAAGAAGCGAAACTGAAACAAGCGCAAAAATTGTGGAGATCAATGTGGAGCCTGCTCATACAGTCTGATACAAGCTTGGTGAAAGACTGGTACTCACAGAGGTCTAGTGAGTGCCGGTCCGATACAAGCTCGCTGAAAAACTGGTACTCACAGAGGTCAAGTGAGTGCCAGTCCGATACAAGCTCGCTGAAAGACTGGTACTCACAGAGGTCTAGTGAGTGCCAACCAATGGGGTTGATAGGGTTGTGGAAGTGCAGAAGTACCTGTGAAGGATGAAGGATTTACACCTTGACATGTTTTGAACCAACATAAGAACATAACAGGATAGGGTGCTCATTTTTACACTGTGAGAAAATCATACCAAACCTGATGGCTACTTTCTATTTCATACCAAACCTGATGGCTATTTTATATTTCCCTTACTGGCATTTTTTAATTAATGTCAATGAGGATACGATATGATAACACCCAAAGACCCACACACAAACACACATTCACTCACGTGTATGTACATACAAAAGGAGTTAAGCCGGGGTGTATCAATTAAATCAACGCACATTGGAGTCAACGACACATACAATCAAGTAGACAAGACATGAAACGCTATGGAGTGCTTTTGGTTTCCAAAGCAGGAGATTTCTTTCTGTCTCTTTTGTGGCCTGGAGTCTAAACAGCGGGACATTCGGGGCGGTGTAATGCTTCCACAGTAATAGAGGGGAGGGCGCTAATTTCAACCATGATGCTCATCTATATACACTTTCGACTCCGCTTTGTTTGTTTGTTTCCCCCGTTGTACCACTGTAGCCAAAGCAATACGTGACACAGGATAGTGGACAGGAAAACAAAAAAGGACAGCTATCTTTGGTCACAAAATTAAAACAAGAACAAAAAAAGGTCAAAAGGAAAATTGTCAAAGCGCAAAACAGTACCTTTTGCCACAAAGAGCAACGACGCGGATCGGAAACAGTGTGCAGGATGAAATAATCATTACTGGTACATAAGAATAAAGAGGTCTGGGGGGGGGGGGGGGGTAGGCTAGGGGGTAGGAGACAAGGGGAGGGTAGGCTAAGGGGACAAGACAAGTCAATCACAGCTCTCGTTGGGGTCGTCCTCCTCCGCCTTCTCATATCTCTCCTCCCCTCCCTCCCCCTCCGCCTCCCCCCCAGGGTGCATCTGGTCACCACAGTAGTGTTGCAGCAGCAGGCTGAGGTGCTGCTGTAAGGTGTCTGGCCGTGGGGGGTCTGTGGCGTCCTCCAGCCGCTCCAGGTGGACATGCTTCTTTCCCTGGCCGTCCCTCGCCACCGTCCTCATCTGGGTGCGGGACTTATGCATCTGGGTTCTGGGACGCGAGGCGTGGCAGGAGCAAGCAGGAGAGAAACATGAAAGTTTTTTTTAGAGAAGAGGGATGATTGAACATTTCAAGAGCAACTTGTGGATTGGAATCCCCAGTTCATTCCTGCCAATCATCTCGAGGTCCCGATGCTCTCGGCGTTTTGATTCTACTTGACTCTAGCTCTAGAGTTGAGCTTACCGCATGTTACGTCACATTCAAGCTAGGTTTTTGGTCTGCGTGTTCATGTTGCATTACAAAAAAGGGGCGGCAGTAGCTCAGTAGGTAGAGCGGGTGGACAGAACGGGTCGTCCACTAACCATAGGGTCGGTGATTTGATCCCCTTGATCCCCACTTCCAAACTGTCAGCATGTCAAAGTGTCCTTGAGCAAGACACTGAACACTGAACCCCAACTTGCTCCCCGGGCGCTGATTATAGCAGCACACTGCTCCTATGTACAGTAGGATGGGTCAACTGCAGAGAACAAATTTCATTCCCAAACATGGGAATGACAAATAAAGACTGAAAGGTCCATTAACTTAACTTAGAAATTAGTCCAGCCTTAATTCTAATCAAATTTTTTCCTCTTTCAAAATCTATTGGCTCCATACTTTCCATGAACTGGGGATGCCAACCTAGAAGTTGCTCTTTGATTTGTCAGCCAACAAACCAGGTGTTGACGTCACTCTCTATCTGGGAATGTTTCACAGGCTTAACCGTTTGTACTGGATCATGCTGCTGTAACACACGTTATAACCCCTAAAAACAACAGCATTCTGTGCTTGTAACTACAACTCTGCAAAACACACGGTAAGGTTAGCTAGCTTTGCAAGACAGTGTTAGGCGACCTCATGCTTCCCATGTCCAGCTGTAAACAGAGACACCACTAGCACACCCATGCCGTACGCTCCAACCTTCTGAGCACAGAACCGTCCTCCTGCAACGTCTCTTGCTCTACTAAATGAGGCAGGAGGAGGGTTTTCCCAAAGCCTCCTGCATAATCCAATGCCTGGAGGGGTGGACACAGAACGGATGGAGGAAGGTCAGGAGGAAGCACCTCATAGGATCTCCTGAAGAGTAATCAAACCCCAACCAAACCACAAGGACAGCCCCGCACGGCTCAAGCTATTGTTGTTCCCGTTTGTGACACATTTAGTCCAGTGATGAGAAAAGTGGCTTTAGTTGACATGATGGTATCATGGCATTTGATTTGAGTGTTTGGTTATACATAATATATAAGATATGTATACTGAAGACCACTTCTGAGTTTCTGGTGCTAACTTTCTTTCTGCTACTCTTTATTGCACATTATACCACAGCATTGTTTAATACTTTGACTGCTGTAACACCTGAAGGTTCTTATCTTAGATCGTGTTAAAAGTCTCACAGCAAATGCGTACCTTCTTGAAGTCATCCCCAGCAGAGGGGAGATCTGCGGTTAGGGAGGCGTCTCCCGTGTGCTTCTCCACCCGATCGCCCCGCACCACCGTCGTCTTCACCACCCTGCTCACCTTCCGGCCCTGCACGGGCTCCGTCTCAAACTGGGAGCTGCTGGCTGCACCCAGCGCCAGCAGCTCGGAGATCGTACACTGTAGAGCAGAACAGAGGTTAGAACATGGGCAACACGCTTGACCATTACAGTAGAGGTGTAACCGTTAACGGCTAAATAAAAAAACTAGTTTGTGTAATTTGTGTTAATGCGGTGGTTCTCAAACAATTTTTTACTAATTTACCCCCTCTAAGATATTTTTTCAGCCATGTACCCCTTTCACCAACACAAAAATGTTGGGGGAGAAAAAATGAAATTGAACATAAATAATGTACGTATGTGAATGTTATTTAAACATGAACATTACAGGGGTGGCAAGAATACTCACATGGGCTTGTGCTTCACTTATGATCGTTGTCATTCATTGGAAAGATTCACCGAAACTTGTATGTATGTATTCAGATTTTCTTAAGGTGGTATTCAGATTGTAGATTTTTATAAACGTTCCTAGTATCCCTTGTAATCCATCAAACATATCCCCAGGTGTATGCCCATTTGAAAACCAGAATTGGAACTGGACAGTTTGGGTTCTTTGCTTTGGTTCCAGTTGGTTGTTGGCTAGATTTTGCTCAATGCAGAAACAATCTAGGTTTCCCTAACTAACAATTCCTGATGGTTCTCTCCAAATATAGGGGGTACTTTCTGAACAGAGAATCTGCACCAAACAAGAAGAAACCCGCGAACCTCCTTCTGATCTCCATGGCTCCGGACCACTGTCCTCTTCACCACTCTTGAGAACACGTCTCCTTCCTCCACCCGCAAATTCTCCTGCTCCGCCCCATCCACGCTCACTTCCTGTCGCTCAACTCCGTCCGCAGACACATACTTACGGATCACTTTCCGTGTGGTCTGGGTGGGGGTCAAATGGCAAATGGCAAAACACAAACCAGTTGCATTAAATTTTCTTTTCAGAACTGTCTACCACTGATTTTAAATACAAATACAACTGATTCAAAGGTATATGTAAGAATCAGAAATTCCTTCTCATTACTGGCCTCTTTGGCCAGTATGAACTGCTTGAGCTTGTGCATTCAGAGCACTGGAGTGCAAGCTCCGTGGACAATAACAATCAAAAAACTAATGTTAGTTATAATCATAAATAACCATACAAATTAAAAAGTTATGAAAGACATTTTTGCCATTATCCGCACTTAGACGTCATGCATAGAACAGCCCACAGGCTGTTCTATGCAATAGAGAGAGTCAGGGAAGGTCTAATGTTTTAAATCAAATCTCAACCTGTTTTAAAGTGATTTATGCATGTTAACATCCTACACGTAGTGCCTTTAAGTTCTCCCCTTACATTCTTGACTACTATGTTCCCGTGTTCATCTGTGTACTTCTCTTCGGTCGCCATCTGGGGTGGGATCTCTGGCAAGTCGTCCCCCTAAAAGGAGGAAAGGAAGAGAAGTTTCAGGTTTATTCCTTACAGTCGCTATATGATACAAGCAAACAGTAGAACGTTATTATTTCACAGTTAAAGATCAGCAAAATGACAAACCACATTATCAAACCACAATATCTACAAAAAGTAGTTCCTTTCCTAACCAATCATGACTGACATTATGTAAAATGTGACAAATTTGGCAGAACACATAAAACAAATGTATCCCAATGAAATGATGCACCGCTTCATCTCCCTTCTGAGTCTTAATGAATTATGAAATGGGACAAAACTCTAAAGCTGTAATATATTTTACGAATAAGCAAGAAAAAAATAAGTAAAATACCTCCCATAAAAATCTGAAAACGGCAAACTTTTTGCATTACAACCAGTGCTCCAGACTCATACTTTGGACAAGCCGTGTTCTGCCGGGTTTACCTGTATAATGACTCTGCGACGCACCACTCTGGTGGTCAGAACCTCTTCCTCTGAGCTGTCAGAGGACAGGGCCCCTAACTCCTCTGATATCTCCTATGAGACACCACACAGCCACAACCTGTGTCAACATGTGTTTTAACCCATAGCACACACTGGCACACAATGTTCCTTCTGTTCTCTTGACTTGTACAGCACAATTGCCACTTAGGTTCATTCCCAAATTCCAATCATTTTACTACAAGTTGGTGTTTTATGAGTATGTATACAAACTCATGTGAGAGTGTACGAGTGAGATACAAGTGTATGAACTCCTCAACAGCGGAGTAGGTTGAAGGTGAAGTGAAATGAAGTGAGATAAAGTGATCACATGTAAAGTTGAAGAGAAGGCACATTGATGTTGTTTTTCCAACCAAAACCAGCATGCAAAATGGAAGGTAAAATAAAATGTGAATACAAAATGCAGACCAGTGATGCAGGAAGATAAAAATATGATTGAATCTGTTTCCTTACGACACGATGCACAACACTGCAAACGTGAACACTGCAAACACAGCACACCATGATCTGTTTCAGCCACTTGTTATTTCACACATTTATGTTTTGGAAACTATGAGCGTATGCACACATGCCAACACAGCACCCCATCGTTCGTATCATTTGCAACAATAGCAACCTTTACGTTTAAGTTGGCCAATCCTGAAGGTTTTAAAAAATGTAGTGCCAATACAATTGGCTCAGGCAGGCAAGACACGCTTTCAGCTTTCTGTTCATGCTCGACTTCTTACCCTCGCAAGGATGTCATCATCATCATCCTCCTCATACTCTGCCTGATCTCGGGAGGGAAGCTCCTGACACAACAGCAGGTCGCCTTCAGATCTATACTCTTTCAAGTTGTCTGAATCATACGCAAAGTTGCCAATACTTTCACTACCAGATGAGACACGCTTGTAATCCTGCACTCGTAGGTATGGCTGAAGGGTGTACTCAGGGCTCGCCTTCAGGAAGCCCAGACCAGGGCTGCTGCCTGGCATTGGTGACAGGGGTTCAGAGATGTGACAGGCAATCCCACATGCTGAGTTCACGTCTTCGACTTCAGAAAAGTCAGATAAGGCTTGCTTGCAGTCAAAGAATTCTGCGTCAGAATCCAGGGATTCTGCACCCTTGAATGGTTCTCTGGGTAGAACATGTTTTTTTACTGATTCAAATGCAGATAGGGTTGTTTCAAACTCAGAGAAGACTTTATTAAAACCTGGGGAGAACTCAAAATCTTTGAAAGTGTCACTTTCTTCCTGAATGGTGCTCTCTGTGGCACTGTGATCTGAAAAGCTGAAAACTGGTGAGTCGGAACTCAAATCATTCAGTGAAACCGGACTGCAAGTCTGACACCCGGAAAACACTGTTTCATAATCTGGTGGCAGAGAAAATTGTTCACTGAACTGTGCTTCTGTGGGGGATGACTCCCGATCTGAGAACAGATGTGATATGTCAGATTTCAGAAGTGTCTTCTCGGGTAGTACAGGAGTCACAGCTCTGTGTGTTGTGGGGCTGTTCCAGTCAGGTAGCTGAAGAGAAGATATCATCTCTGGCTTGGCAGTGAATGATTTCATCTGCTCAGTAAATGGAACATCAAAGTTATTCGGCTCCTCTGCCTTTGATGGGATAGACAGCCATTTACATGACTCCTTATCTTCTACATCCAAAGGTGTTTTCTCTGATCTATGAGGCCAGGCCTGAAAGTGAATGTCAAAATCACTTGAACATGTGCCCTTCATCAGCACATACATCCACATCAATTAAACACCCCAGATGTTTAGTAACACCGCAACATGACAAAGAGGGTGCTTTTCAATCCAACAACATTTATTTTCGATTTAGTAGTACCTAAAGATAATAAGGTTATCATGCAATTTCAAAACATATTTTTTGTCAAATACAATTGCTAAATGTTGAGTAATGTCAGACCAAAACTAAAATAGTCTTTGCATACTCACTGCAAACCCACAGCGCACATATATGTTTGACATTAGGAAACAACCTTTTGCATGACTCAATGTTATGGTGTCCATTTAAGTGGTGGGTTAGTGTTCCTTGAAGACAATAGATTTGACATTCTCCACACATATCACACTCTCAACCTTACCATGGCTGAGCCTTGAGTCGTGTCTTTTAGTTCACCATCGCTTGGGTGTTGGACCTTCTCTCCCATCTCCAGCAGGTCCTGGTCCATTGACGGTTGGGGCTGGATCTCTTCATGGATATTGCCCATGTTTTGCTCGTGAATATTGCTTTGGACAATTTGAACAGACTCTGGCTGTTCTGATCCATGTTGTATCCATTCTTCATAGACACATACAGTTACTGATTCAGATCTAGTCACCTTACAACAATCGTTTTTGCTCCGCCTCAGGTCTAATTCTGCCTCCCTTGATGTGGTATGCATTTTGGACATTTTGAATGGCTGTTGGTCAGGTTGTGCAACAGATGTCACAGGAGTCATAAGTTGTGCTTCAGAGACTAGCTTGTTGGGTCCCTCACAATGAAACTCTATTTTTTCTTCTGAATCAACCGATTGAGGGGTGAGTGGCCTTGGGGTGTCACCAATCCAACATTGGATAGGCAATGCAACAAACTCACTATCTGATGACAAAGACACCGGTGATATTGATGAACATGATCTATAACTATGGGGCATTTCCTTAAAGTAGGAAGACAATATTCTCATGAACTCAGGTACTGGTGAGTCGGGTAATAGTGGTGCAAACTTGTGGACTGATGAAATGGATGCTGGTGATCTTTCAACCTCAGGGTTTCTTGACGATGTGACTACCACCTCACATTCTGAATCTGAGCTGCCAAGGGATGAGGACCCATGTGTTGCCCATGTCATGGGGTACTCCACAAGGGACTCTGGAAACGCAGGGATAGCCGAGTTGGGAGACAATGACCGGTTCTCATTGAACTCGGGCATGGAGTCTGGAGAGGATGCTCTCTCATAAACCATGTGCATGGCTGACTCTACTGACAAGGATCTACATTCAGTATCTGACTGGGGTGATACAGGCCTATCTAAACCCAATGGACTATCATCGATGTCAGGTGCTACAGTGATCTCTTGTGAGGAGCTATTTGATCGAAGGAGTGTTACACATTCTGGTGATTCCTTTTTGAATTCTGGTAAGGTGGGATGAGGTGAGAGAGGTCTTAATCTATTGACTGTTGCAGTTGAGACTGATACTATTTTTTCCTCAACCAGCACATCAGGCGTACCGATGATCAACTCTGGTATGGACTCATTTAAAAGGGGAGGATCATAGCAGTCTGCCTCAGATGTTGTTTCAACAACCAACTTATCAAAATCACTAAGTGCCTCAGAGGCAACCTTTCCAAATGTGTATTGTAATGGTTGTGATGGATCACTGCAAAACAAGTTAGACTCAGCCTTTGCTGCGTTTGTTGTACAAACTCTAGCATGTGGACTCTTTTTTCCTTTGACTTGTTCATCCTCTGCACACTCTGTTGAGCTGACAATGTATTTCATAAACCCTGTCTGGCTATTGAAAGTATCCCCTGTATACTGAGGGTCACGCACTTGAGAAATTAACTTCCATAATTCAGCATTATAAACAAGTGTGTACTGCGCTTCTCGAACAGCAGCTTCCTCTAATGATTCTGCGCCCATTGTTGTTGATAAAACTGCTGCTTCTGTGACACGTGGGGTGGTTGGTTTATCTATCAGTCTATCAGTGTCACTTTGTGAATCCAAACACATGTGTTTATCATGTGATTCATTGGATTCTTCGGATAGTGATGTAGTGTTTCCAAATAACGTGCAGGTAATTGATTTATGGGAATTTGGTTTATTTTCTGTCCAAGTCCCAGGCATCAAACAATCACTTAAATTGTATTCAACATCTGATACAATTGATTCGGGAGAGATGGATCTAAGTTCTCTGTACTTGTCAACAGTTTCAAATGATCTTATCACATGTGCTGATATGGGTGAAGCTGGTGATAATGGTATGTGTACATGTCCAGAGACATATGAAACAGGTGAGGAAGGTCTGTCTTCGTGGCATAGTAATGGGAGAGATACAGCACCACATTCTAAATCTGAACCTGTAGATTCTGGAGATGTGGATCTTTGTCCAACAATGGAGGGAATAGGTTCAGAAATTGTGATAGAAAACTCAGGTAATGGTGAATCAGGTGAAAGTCGGTATCTAAATGCTGCATCTGACTCAGAGGACAACGGTCTGTCTTCATCAAATAACATAGTTGAATGCAAATCAGTTTCCATGTCCCAATCTGATGACAATGACTGAGGTGAATAAGACCTGTATTCTACATGTGAGCTTATGTCTACCAACATCTGCCTGAACTCAGGAATTGGAGAGTCCGGTGACAGAGCTCCAGATGCACTTGTATCCGGAGATACTGGTCGGTCCTCAAAAAACCATGGTGGACAAATATCAGTCTCCAAATCGTTCTCTGGATCTATTGGTTCAGATGATGTGGATCTATACCATACTCTAGCTTTATCATTGCTACACTGTGTGTAATGTGGTTGTGGAGAGTCAGGAGATAAACGTCTATATTCATTCACTGAAGATACTGACTCAGGTGAATCTGGCCTATTCTCAAACTCACACATTTGACAAATTGAGGATGAATATTCAACATCGGAAGCCACTGACTCTGGTGATAAAGACCTGGGACAACTAATATCCCTGTATGATTCTGGCACAGATTGTCTAAACTCAGGCACTGGAGAATCCGGGGATAGTCGTCTATATTTACTGACTGATGCAACTGACTCTGGAGAGGAAAACCGCTCGTCAAAAGATAATGAAAAAAGTGATTCAGTTTCCATGTCCTGATCTGATGACAATGACTGAGGTGAAGAAGACCTGTACATGTGTGGCATAGTCGACTCTTGTAGCACCTGGCTAAACTCTGGAATAGGAGAGTCAGGCGAGAGAATTGTAAATTCATCTGAAGGAGCAACTGAATCAGGAGATACTGCTCGGTCCTCAAAAAGCCATGTTAGACAAATATCAGTCTCCAAATCGTTCTCTGGATCTATTGGTTCAGATGATGTGGATCTATACCATACACTAGCTTTATCAGTCCTAGACTGTGTGTAATGTGGTAGTGGAGAGTCAGGAGATAAACGTCTATATTCATTCACTGAAAATACTGACTCAGGTGAATCTGGCCTATTCTTAAACTCACACATTTGACAAATCGAGGATGAATATTCACATTCAACGGCTACTGATACATATGACTCTGGTCTATTTTCACTGTGTAATGCTGAATAAACCATGGGCCCATACTCAACGTCCGATGCAACGGATTTAGAGGACATTGACCTGGAGGTGGCAAATGATGAAACAGGTTCAAATACGTTTGTTGCCAAATTAGGGATAGGTGAATCTGGGCACAGGTCCCTATATTCATTTACAGAAATAACTGACTCAGGTGATGGTGGTCTAACTTCATAGCGCAGCGATGTTAAGGGTACAACTCCATTATTCATACATGAATCAAGAGACTCAGGTGAGGGTGATCTCTCCTCTGCAATTGAGGCTGTTTGCTGAAGTATTGTATGTCGAAAATCAGGTATTGGCGAATCAGGTGTCAACACCCTATATTCATCTTCAAATCCTATTGAATCCGATGAGAAGGATCTTTCTCTGACTGAAAAAAAGGGAGTCTCAAAAACTTCCAGTTCAAAATCTGATGCAACAGATACAGATGACGATGGTCTGCTCCCTACCCTAAATACTGCTGATTCTATGTGGTGAGTGTATTGGGGTAAAGGAGGGTCCTGTGATAAAGCCTTATCAAGTGACGCTATTGATTCAGCGGATGATGCTCGGAGATCTTCAATCTCAGGTGACATTGCTCTATACTCCAATGCAGATTCTGCAGAACGAGGCCTCTCACTAATTTCTGATATTATTGATGCAGTGGAGACTGATCTGTCATGAACACTGGATATTTTACAGAGATCCTCCTCCTCCGCATTAGTGGTAAATAATTCAGCTGATGAAGATGTAGCATATTGAAACAGTCCTGTTTTGCCCATGTACATTTCTCCTACATACTGGGGGTCACGAATTTGAGAGATGAGCTTCCAAAGTTCTGCATCATAGACAAGTCGGTAAAATGGGACCTGGGTCGCTTTATATGTTGGAGCATTCATTAGGAGACCTTCTCTATCTCCAGGCTTTGAGAAAATCAAATCTTCATTCCCACAGTCCACACTTGAAAGTACTGACTCTAGTGAAGAACCCATAGATTCAGGTACAATAGGAGGTATGGACGGATCCGGTCCATACCTTAAATGCCAAGGAGTTTCGCATTTATTTTCTGATGTCACATCAGGCGAGTTAGGTCTGTACTGAGAAGGGTGAGCCACATGGACTGAAGATGTGAAAATGGGTGACAATGTATGCTGATTACCTAAATAGTGTTGAGAATCTAGTTTTATTGTTGGTATCGACCTGAGTGTGTAATGTGGGGAATTATGTTCAGATTTAGAATAAGGTAAAGAGGATCTTTCCAAAGCACCACCTTTACTCTCAAACAACAAACCAGCTTCATCTCCTTTTTCCACACCTGCTTGTACCTGTATATACTCTGTCTTAGTTCCGGCATATTCAAACAGTCCTGTTTTACTCAAGGTTTCACCTTTATATTGGGGATCGTGGATTTTAGAGTTTAACTTCCAAATATCTGGATAATATACAAGTTTGTAGACAGGCAGTTGAATTTCTGTTTGGGATGATGATACATGTTCAAAGCTTATTGGATCAGGATCCAGTGGGATTTGTTCAGTGTCTGAGGACTCAGATTCAGGAGATGACCTACATGCGTTGATAGACATTAAATAATTAGGCTGTGTTTGTCCAAACTCTGGTATGCGGGAATCGGGTGCCTTAAATTCATTAACTGATGCTGTTGACTCAGGTGAAGATGGCCTATTTGCAGGTGGTATTGCTGGGATCTTAATATGGTCTTCTTTATCTGAACATGCAAGAGAAATACCAGATCCTGGAGATGACCGGTAGTCAGTCACCAATGCTATTATGTCTGACTGCCTATATCGATCAATTGGTAAATCTGGTGATAGTGGCCTAAGTTCATTTGCTGAGGACTCAGGACTTCGCCCTCTCATATGTGTCAATAGCTGAATTGGGCAAGGTGGTAGTGGATTCAATTCTGGTAGGGAATCGGGTAAAAATGGTCTGGCTTCTGATTTTTGTTCTATTGATGCTTGTCTATCTTCTATTACTCTGTGCGGTGTCACAGCTTCATCTGAGCAAGTTGGAGCATATTTGAATGTAGCTATCTTATTGCATGTATCTCCTACATACTGGGGGTCGTGGACTTGAGAAATCAACTTCCATAACTCTACATCATACATGAGGCTGTACTCAGCTCCTTCTACTTCTGTTTGTGCTCGATGTGCTGGGGACTCGGAAGCTTTTACCTGAACTTGTGGGAATTCTGCAATTACAGCAGATGGCAATAGCTGGATTTCAGAATTGGTTGCGAATAAGCTGGAACTCATTTCATCCTTTTCAGACTGAGACACATCCAAGGGTTGAAACTGATGAGGCTCAGTTTCTTCTGTAGGTGTTGTATTTAAAGTTTGAGTTCGGGCTTCAGAATATTTTGCTTCTATATCAGATGTAGGTGGTTCTCCAGACTGTTTCTTAATGACAGATTTTCTGAAACTTGTCTCAACTTGTAAAGATACCTCAGTTGACTGTTCCACAGAAGAATGACTCTGATATACAGCCTGAGCAGATCCTGTGCCCCAGAATCCCAATTTAGGTGAGGGCGATTGACAGACTTTCAGCACATTTAGAGATATTTCTACTTCTAACTCAGGCACAGAGGAATGTGGTGACATACTAAGATCACGTGCTAAACATAGAGGTAATGAAGTATTTTCCCCTATGTGTTCTGGTAGCGATGCACCCTTTATTGTGAATGCATTCGGCTCAAGTGGATCATTGTGTGGAACCTGGAGTGTGGAGTCTGAAAGCTGAGGACAACACAATGCTGTTTCAGTAGGCAATGCTCCAATTTCTCTTGCCACTGAAAATGACATAGAATCGCAGTCTGCTTTGGACTGTGGAGAAACAGGTTGTTCCCCTGCTTCACACACTGATACCAAAACCCAGTCGTCATCAACTAATAGTTGCTCTATTTGGGATGGTGGTTGGTTCTCTCCAACAGTAAGCAATTTAGGAGATCCAGGTCGATACTCGTTAGATGTGGACTCCAACTTTGTGAGATGAAACTCATTGTCTGATGGTACATCCTCACAGAACAGAGGCTTGTGTTCATTTAGCGATGCCAGGGATTCTGGTGAGGATGGCCTGTCGTCAGAAAAGATCAGCATGAAATGGACACCTTTGGGCTCCATGTTGGACGACAATGACTCGGGTGATGATGATGTAGATCTACATAGAGTGGCCGAGTGGAGGAATCTGTGTCCAAAGTGCGGTATGAGTGGGTCTGGTGAAAGCTGAGAGTGGGCAGTTAGAGATGCTACAGACTCAAGAGATGAGCCTCTGTCATCGAAACCAACCTCAGAGGATCGGAGCCTGGAGTCGGTTTCTGAAACAACAGACCCAGGGGATGATGCTCTGTCCTCAATGTCAAAAGAAAGTGACTGTGGTGAAATTGAACCCCCACTACTGATTTCACTTCTGGGTGATATAGGTCTTCCAAATGGTCTCCGGTTGGAAACCATTGGGGTCAAAGGCCTTTCCCCTGTTTCTGCTGCTTGCAGCACAGATGCCTGTGCGCTACTTATAAAGGCTGGCCCTTGGGGAACGGCACACACATCGCCCATATCCAATTGAGGGATAGGTGGTGGGAGGGGTGATAGTGGTCTAATCTGTGGTAGGGGGGAATCTGGTGTAAGAAAGTTCAGCTCATGATATAATGACCATGAGTCAGGTGATGAGGACCTTCTCTCTGTTAGTATTATTGTTGTATCAAGAGAACATGGAAGGTCCAAATGTGTAGGTGAGTCACATGAGACAACCCGACTACTTTCAGATGGCGTCACAAACTCCAGACTAGAGGATGGGTTGTGACTTGCTATGTAAAAATGGTCTTCAGGTGTTAATTCTGGAGATTGGGATTTATATTCAAATACTTTGGATTCAGGTGTCAGTGCTCTACAGGCTACTTCCCTGTGTGCTAGCATTGCTTCTTCATTAACCCTGGGTGCTAATGGTATATCAATCGTGTAGTCAAGTCCTGAAGTTTGGACGTGGGGACCAGCATTTTCTTTCAAGGCATCAACAACTGAGTCATGTGACATCAAAACGAAAGTAGTGGGAGTCAAGTTTTTTGTATAATTTGTGTCCGAATAATCTTTTAGAGCTTGATTGGCATTATCAGGGTGTGACATGAAGCTGGCATGACTGGGTGTGACTGAATTTAAATTCTGTTCATCTCCCTTGGTTTTAGAGGTTCTGTAAAACCCCTGTGCACCCAAATCTAATTCCAATGTAGCTGGAATTGTCTTTTTGTAGAATTCTACAGGCTTCACAGGCTTCAAAGTGTCCGCATCTAAATCAATCTGATCCACAATATATCCATAAAGGACTTTATAGAGTCGTTGTGACACTTTATCTATATGCTGTTCAGAACAGATCTGTGTAATGGTCATCTGTTGATCCAAACATTCTACCACATCAGGAGGAACAGGAGGGTGTTTAGGTCCTAAATAATCACTGGATTCCTGTTTTAAGCATCTTACTGGAGGTGAAGGGCTGATAGAAACGGAGCCAGTGGCACCTTCTGTGCAATCCTCCCTTGATTCCCTGAGCTTCATCGCCAGTTCACCAAAGTCTGGTTCTGCCTGCTCACACTCAGTGAAGCTCTCTCCAAAATCGGTCATAGACAGTGGTCGCCTCTCACAAACGCCCGTTCGAGAACTAGTGTCTGATCGTCGGCAAGTTACTGGTGACAACCACGGTTCGGTGGTCTGTAGACATGCCAAGCTCCACTCCTCTCCGACAACTTCGTCAGTTGTCTCTTGGCATAAAGGGTTTACCACGTGAGACTTGAGTTGGTATGGGGCAGTTTGATATAATGTGAACTGAGGACTTACTTGTTTAAAAGTGCCCAAGTTTACTGTGCCTGTTCCTTCCTCATATCCTCTTTGTACGAAGCTATGAGAAAAAAAGCATGCAATTAGTGTTTTACAGTGTGCACTGTAAAAATATTAATTAATTTTGCAATTTTCTAAGGATAATATCAATAGGTTTAATTGCATTCATAATGATGATAATCATAATTACTGTGTTTTTTCCGTCTCCTTCTGTAGTTTCTGCACATGTTTGAGGTGTAGTGATGCCGACGTATCCGTCTCCAAGCGACCTGAAGGATCACCAAGAGAGGACAAGCTGGAAGACAGCTCTTCTGCTGACACCACAGGTACCTGTTGTCCAGACATGGGGTGCCTGGCCGGGGCCTCAGTGCGCCTGCATGTCCTGGGACTGTCTATGTCCTCGTGAAGAGCAGAGAACCCTGAGAACACAAAAGCAGCAAAGCTAGATTCATAAAGAGAGTTGAACATCATTATAGAAAAACATCTCAATGGAAAACAAATGGACAAACTAGGCCTCCTAGGGCCAGTATTTGCAGTTGCACCTTCACTATGATCAATTGCTATTGTCCGCTCTATCTCTGCATAGGTGTGTGATGTTGTGTCCTCTTGGTTGGACTTGTTGAGATTGGTTTCTATGATGTGCACTATGTCCATTCGGTTGATCTTGGTCAATCTTCTCAGCAGTGTGGTATCTGTGAACAGAACAGACTAAAGTTAGCAGCTTTTGGTTTTGTTTTGCTAATTTCTTAGTTAGTTAGATAGTTAAGGGAGCTGTGAGAACCTGTGGCGTGTTTTCCCTCCTTCTTCATCCAAAGGTTGAGCAAGGCATGGCTCTGGTCCTGAAGAGAGTTGGGGTTTTTGAGCCTTATCTGGTTGATCCGTTCTTCACTGAACTCCAGTTCTCGTGCCAGCTCTGTGTGACAACACATCATTTTTTAATATAATTTCTCACCTGGAAAACATCCCATAATATATTTCAAATGCTACGTCTCTCTATGGTCTGTACTGTTCCTTACACAAATGTCTACTTTTCAAGATAGACATTAGAAAACCAAATCACTTTTCATCACTTTTTTGTAAAATATTGACTTTAGGGATTTAATCATTGAACTACTTAAACCTGCACTATGTAGGTTTTTCCATTAGATACCTCTAGTGGCTTGAGTTGTAGCTACAGTTATAGCTATATAATTGTCAGATGACTTACGTCTGAGATTTTCCCACGTGGGGGGCAAAAGTAGTCCAGAGCAAAACGATATATAGAGAAAAATTCCCTGGATGGATTGACTCGTAGATGGGCATGTTTTATTCTTTTTTATGCTTCATATTTATATTCATATTTCTTTTAGAAACTTCCTAGTTCAAATAATTTTTAATTGAGTAAATAGCTGCTGTAGAAAAGTTACATTGCAGGTGTAAACCCAGTTACAGCTCAGAGTGAACATTGTTAACAGCCAAATTCTTTCCTACAAAGAAAAAACCTTGTTCATTATAATCCTTCAACGTTTGGGAATAAGGGTCTTACTCAGATATACATAATGTTTCATGAGATATACAATGAAATACACAACTACTTTTGTGATTGCGAGTAATAACATGTAACTTTCGCCGATACCTGCGCTTTTTTGCCATTGGTGAAAAAAAAACAGAGAGTGAACATGACATGAACATGATTAATGTCACTGGACAAACGTGTCCTCTACACACTTTGATGCGTTACTGGGTCCATTCATGAGTGGTTTGGCTTGTTTCACATATTTCATCGACAGTTTTGTATATATTTAGGAGTTTTTAGGACTCCCAGTTTTTAGTCCTTTGATCTGAATAGTGAGGCTCACCTGTCCAGCTGAAGCCCAGGTGGTCGGCTATGATGGCCAACCTCTGCTCTTTTCTCTCGGCTTCATCCTGTGGATCTACTGCAAATACCACCAGACAGCCATAAGCAATCACTGCTCGATCATGGAACATTATCAATTAAACATCAGAAAACATCACTGGCTTTCTTATCCGTGTGGGCAGGTCACACTTGTGCTTTTGTATTTTTAAAGAAACTTCCTTCATATTTTCAGGAAGAAATTGAGTCAAACTCAACTCAACTTAACACCAAACCAATGGATCGAACACCAAGATCGTCTTGACAGATCCACATGATATGGCTGTTACATTTTAAAGGTGCATCCCTTTATTCATGTTGCTAAGTCTCTTTAGTCATGTAGATAACTAATCTTGAGATTTACAGAACAAAGAGAGAGAGACAGCACACACACTAGGGGTGACCCCGAATAGTCGACTATTGGACGATTCGATTGAAGGAGCCTGATTCGACTGGCAATCTCATAGTCCAGTGGTTCTCAACCGGTGGGGTGCGGACACTCTCCCGGGGGGCGCGAGTAGCAGTGGTGGTTCGGGGGGGGGGGGGGGGGGGGGGCGCCGGGAGTCCCCTCG
>JAOPJI010000054.1:22762-34628 GCA_027122695.1 Merluccius productus | reverse complement strand
GTGCCTTAATCCCGATTGTGCTCTTTCATTTTATGTTAAAAGAAAATAAAGATCTGTACTGAGGAATGGAACCGCATTAGTGTCTCATCATTGGCACCGGAACACAACGCAGGGGATAGCCGGGACAGCAGTGCGGTCCGGCTACATTGGTGCCGTGACCCGGATGGTTTCGCTTCAGATCATCGCCAGAGTGATCGCCGGTGGTTGCTGCAGGACACCTCGGAGACGCTGATGTTGTTTCAAGTACTCGTATTAATGCAAACATAATGTGGTTTATGATAATTTAATTTCAATTTCAGTTACTCTTGTTTTTTTTGAACGTTTGAATACATAACACTGACTACAACACCTAACATTACATATACACTCAACACTGATTGTTTACATTGCTGAAGACCATTTTAACATGGCTGAGGGTATTGACATAGATGTGCCTTTTAACTGTGATGATGGTGGTAGTGCAGTAGTGGGTGTAGGCAGGGGTAAGCTATTTGGAAACATGGAACAGACTCCAGTTAGGGGTGTTCATGAAATAGGAAACCCTGTATCATCCTCTACATACCTGGTTACTGATTCGCCCACACCCACACCACATAGGCCTAGCCTGAGGATTTTTCCTGGCATAGGGAGGGGTGTTAGTGCAGTACGTCACCCTGTATCGTCATTCGCACGCATGCACACTGATGAGCCCCCTAGTCCAGGTGTGAACACTACTGACATAGGCCATCTCATTACACAGTTAGCCCACCAAATAGGTGAGAACATCGCAAGTCAACTAAATAAATCTGCCCATAGTCAGTATAGCCAGCTCACTCCCACACCTAGTCTGAACATGGGCCAGGGACAGTCCGACTTAAACATGACTGGAGTCAAGTTAGTAATGAAGGCAGATGCCCGAGAGCCACCATACTTCAGGGGTGATGGGACTGACAAGCACACAGTGCATGAGTGGGAAGAAATCATGGATGTCTACCTGAAAAAGAGGGGTGTTCCGCCACAAGAGTATTCCCAAGAAATCATGTCCAGGCTGATGGGAAAGGCCAGAGACATTGTTAAAGTTACACTGCGTAGTATTCCATCTTTAAAGCCTGCTGAGAATCCTAAGCTTGTCTTTGATGTACTCAAGCAGCATTTCAGTGAAGTGACTTACTCCTCAATGCCTCTAGCAGATTTTTATAACACACTCCCTCTGAATGGAGAAAGCCCAATGGACTACTGGATTCGCTTGAACAAAGCTGTGGACGTCGCAGATGAGTGTCTGAGGAGACAGGGGCGAACCATTGAAGATCCCTCTCATGAAGTCACAATGATGCTGGTGAAACACTGTCCTGACCCAGCCCTTGCAAGTGTCCTGAAGTGTAAAACAGCTGAGAGGTGGACAGCAAATGAGATTCAGGAGCACCTTGTCGAACACCAGAGGGAGGCTCGCACAAAGTCTCAGGTGAGGTCAGTTCGACCAAAGTACATTGGCACTCATGCGCAGACATCCACACCCGAAGCAATCACTGCTAAGAATGCCTGTGAGCCTGCTCCTCCCCAGACTCCAGTGGGGCAGCCATCCCCGCCTCCAACCGAGAGTGTTTACATTCAGTCTCTGATTAGCCTGTTGGATCGTGTGCTGGAACAGAAGGCCCAGACAGCGGCAGTTGAACCAACATACAAGGGGCCAGTAAACATTTTCCAGCGGAAATGCAGAGTGTGCCAGTCAACTGAGCATTCAACAACAGCTCACTGTAGGCAGGAGAATCTGTGCATGGGCTGTTACAAGCCAGGTCACTGGAAGAAAGACTGCCAGGAGCGCAGGTCCAGATTCAGTGTCATACCACAGCAGGCTCCGACACAGTCCCAAGGCCAGCAGCATGGCGCACATTTAAACTAGATGGCCCGCATTTAGCGAGGGAGCGTGTGGGCGTTGAAACATCTACCCTCGAAGCAAATGAACAATTAAAAGAGATGTATGTGAACGTTTGTAAAGTTATGCCAGATAATTGTAAAGTAATTGTACAGAACACTCAGACCGTTGAGCCATTCGGCGAATTGTTCCATGCTCCAGTGATGATCAATGGCGCAGCTGAGCTGAGAGGGTTGTTGGATACGGGGTCAATGGCCTGCACGATCAGTGAAGAAGCAGAGCGGAGACTCGTGTCAGAGAACATTTTAACTCAGCTGCAAGAGCCAGCCGAGCGCATCATCCTTGTAGGCTGTGGGGGAGTACAGGTGAGCCCCAAAGGCATGTACGACATGGAACTGAGTCTGTACGGCGTGAAGTGCGCCGTCCCGGTCCTGGTGGTGCCTGGCCAGAGAGATGAGATCATCGTGGGGACTAACATGTTAAAGTATGTGCTGCACCAGCTGAAAAATGACAACAATTACTGGACGCTTCTTTCCCGTAACACACAGGAGTCTTCTGAGTGTGAGTCGTTTTTGGAGATGATGGCCAGCCTCACGAGGTGGAGGGGTGCAGATGTGCCTGAAAAAGTAGGCACCGTGAAGCTGACCCAAGCCGTGACTCTCCTCCCCAGACAAGAGTACCTCCTGTGGGGCAGGCTGCCTAGTAACGTGCCGATGTCACCCGGGAGCACAGTCATAGTGGAGTCATCTACATCCAGGTGTGTACCTCGAGGCATTATGGTCGGCAGGGTGATCACGCCTTTGTGGGGGGATGGCTGGACTCCAATGAAAGTGACCAACATCACGGATAAACCACTCACCCTGAGAAAGAACTCCAAGGTGGCCGATGTCTCCCCGTGTGTAGCAGTGGAAGATGTCTCACTATTCCAGGGCAATTGCCAGAGAGAGAATGACCCCGTCAAGATCAATCAAGCAAAACACAGCGACGACTCCAATCTCAAACAGCGACTTCAGTCATGTGGCTTGGCAGATGTTGATGTTGACCGCTGTGAGGCGAGCCCTTCCACGAAGGCCCAGCTGGTTACGTTGCTTGAACAGTATCACGACGTATTCTCAAAGCACCATCTGGATTGTGGTGAAGCCAAAGAATTTGTGCACAGGATCCGACTCACGGATGATTGCCCTTTCCGCCTTCCATATCGCAGAGTGCCACCAGCACACTACCAAAAGTTGCGGCAAGTTCTCACTGAGATGGAGGAGCAGGGAATAATTCGCAAGTCAATGAGTGAGTACGCTTCCCCCCTCGTAATGGTCTGGAAGAAAAATGGTGACCTTCGCCTATGCACAGATTTCCGATGGCTGAACGCAAGGACCATCAAGGACGCCCACCCTCTGCCTCACCAGTCAGACTGTCTGGCAGCCCTGGGTGGAAACACGGTCTTCAGCACAATGGACCTCACCTCAGGTTTCTATAACCTACCCATGCACGAAGACGACAAAAAATACACTGCCTTCACAACACCCCTTGGCCTTCATGAATACAACAGAATGCCACAGGGTCTTTGCAACAGCCCAGCCTCGTTCATGAGGATGATGTTGAGCATCTTCGGCGATTTAAACTTCAGTAGTCTGCTCTGCTACCTGGATGACCTGCTAGTCTTTGCCCAGTCCGAACAAGAGGCACTCGAAAGACTGGAGATTGTCTTCCAAAGGCTCAGAGAGCACAACTTGAAGTTGAGTCCTAAAAAGTGTCATCTGTTGCGGCGTTCTGTAAAGTTCCTTGGGCACATCATTGACGGTGAGGGCGTTGCTGTTGACCCAGAGAAGGTGGAAGTCATTGTTAAAATGTCAAAGACGGACCTGATGGAAGACGATGGCTGCACTCCTTCGGTCCGCAGGGTTAAGTCCTTTTTGGGGATGGTATTTTATTACCAGCACTTCATACCTCACTGCTCTGCCATAGCCAAGCCACTGTTTGCCCTGACAGCTGGACAGAAACGTAAGGGGAAGACAAGCAAGGTTGGCCAGAATCCCGGTGTTTTCAGAAAGCTCAAGCCCGTGGATTGGACAGAGGACTGTGACGCTGCCTTCCTCAGTCTCAAGGAGAAGCTTCTGGACTGTGCAGTCCTCACTCACCCAGACTTCTCTAAGCCACTGATCTTGTCCATTGATGCCTCTCTTGACGGTCTCGGGGCAGTTTTATCTCAGGTGTCAGAAGGAGAGAGTAAGGCACGTCCCATCGCCTTTGCAAGCAAGACTCTGTCCGGTTCACAGAAGAGATACCCGGCCCACCGTCTCGAATTCTTGGCACTTAAATGGAGTGTCTGTGAAAAATTCAGTCACTGGTTGAAGGGTCACTCTTTTACGGTGTGGACCGACAACAATCCTTTAACTTATATTATGACAAAACCAAAACTTGATGCCTGTGAACAACGGTGGGTTGCGAAGCTGTCCCCATACACATTCAGTCTTAAGCACATCCCAGGGCCCAAGAACATTGTGCCAGATGCCCTAAGTAGAGATCCCTTTGCAAAGTCTGTGGGCAAGAGGCTGATCAGTGAGCCCTATGAGAGTCTGTTGGCAGAGGCTGACGGAACAAAAGAGGATGGAGTGCAGGACGTTTTCCGCTGTAAGGCCCAGTGTCTTCAGGCTTGCCAGGCTGCCTCAGGCGCTTCCCAGAGCATGCCATCTCGCAGTCTCGACTCTTTTGAAGTGAAGTCTGCCTGTGACTCTCATACCGAGTGGGAAAGTGGTGCACAGTTGAGAGCAATGCAGTATCTAAAGGCTCTACCTCAGGCCGCACTCTCCGAGCAAGACATACCTGCGGCTTACTCCACTGATGAGCTGCGGCGAAGCCAAGAGGAAGACCAAGTCATTCGGAGTGTCTTGCAATTTGTCCTGGGTGGCCGGCCCCCACCTAGACGGGAGAGAAGCAAGTTAGCCCCGAACGCCCAGATACTTTGCAAGCAGTGGCATCGGTTGAAAGTCCTGGATGGAGTCCTCTATCGGGTCGCCAAAGATCCCTCAACCCGTGAGAAGAGGTTCCAACTTGTGCTGCCTGCCAGCCTGAAAGCAAAGGCCCTCACCGGTGTCCATGATCTCGCTGGGCATCAGGGGCAAGCCAGAACCGTGACCCTTGCCAGACAGCGCTTTTTCTGGCCGCAGATGGAAAAAGACATCAAGGACTATGTAAAGTGCTGTCAAAGATGTATCCTTGCAAAGACACCTGAACCATCTGCTCGAGCACCCTTAGAGAGTATCCGCACTTCTGCTCCCATGGAGTTGGTGTGTATCGACTTCTGGAGTGCTGAGGACAGTAAACAGAGATCAGTTGACGTTTTGGTCATAACCGACCACTTCACAAAGATGGCTCATGCTTTCCCCTGTGTCAACCAAACTGCAAAGCAAGTGGCAAAGAAACTATGGGACAACGTGTTCTGCATCTACGGCTTTCCAGATCGAATACATTCAGATCAAGGAGCCAACTTCGAAAGTAAACTCATCTCTGAACTCCTCAATCTTGCCGGGGTCTCAAAGTCACACACAACTGCATATCACCCCATGGGAAACGGGCAAACCGAGAGGTTCAATAGGACGCTCGGAAGTATGTTGCGTGCTCTCCCTCTGGCAGCAAAACAACACTGGGCTCAGCAGATACAGACCCTCACTTTTGCTTACAATGCCACCATCCACGAAACGACTGGGTATGCCCCGTTTTATCTGATGTACGGTCGAGTCCCAAGACTCCCGGTGGATGTGGTCTTCAAGCAGGTTCTGAAGGACCCAGTTGTTACTGACTTCAATACATATGCCGGCAAGCTGATGGCAAACCTCCACGAAGCTGCCACCATTGCTCAACAGCATACGAGGAAACAGCAACAGCACCAGGCCAAAGTATACAACAAAAAGGCCCATGGCACTCACCTGAACATTGGAGACAGAGTCCTGCTGGCTAACAAAGCAGAAAGAGGGAAACGTAAACTAGCAGATAAATGGGAACCTACCATGTACACTGTTATCGGGCGTAATCCTCAGACTCATGTTTACCAAGTCAGGGATGACAGCGGGAGAACTAAAGTTGTCCATCGTAACCTGATGCTGGATGTCAGTTTCTTGCCCATCGTTCAACCAGACAGTGAAGAGTTAGAGGCAGGTGCTTCGGATGCGGACAGTGAGTGCGACCCCTTGTCCTCTGATGCTGTGAGCAACCTGGCAGTGGATGCCTCTGGGGACCGTACCTGCTCATGGATCATGGAAACGCCCAATGCCAACTCTCTTGCTGGTGAAGATGATGCTGACTCACAGATGGAGGATGAGTTGCCACAGTCACTGCCTGGTGCCCCTAAACAGTTGACAAATCCCCCGTCTTCAAGAGACGTATCCAGTCCCTCATGCCCAACTGACACTGACCCTCACCCTGTTGACACTACTGATTTAGATAACACAGGGTCTCCCAACATCATTTCACCGACCCCAGTCACTGATAGTCAGAACACCACACAACACATAGGGCCTGAGAGACGCGCCCGCACAGGCAGGGTTGTTAGAGCAGTTAACCGTCTGATTGAGAGTATGGCTCAAAAACCTTTCACAAGAGAGCTTATGGGGCCTAACAGGTCAATGTCCTTACTTTCGTTATTTTAAACAGTAGGAAATCGCAATAGGACTGTTGTAATG
Source organism: Merluccius productus (assembly GCA_027122695.1). NCBI lineage: Eukaryota > Metazoa > Chordata > Actinopteri > Gadiformes > Merlucciidae > Merluccius > Merluccius productus. Next base: position 28,100 of record JAOPJI010000054.1, on the reverse strand, counting down.
TATCGTTTATATGTTGAGTTTACATTCCAAGGTTTGGTATGGTGTAGAAAGGCACCTTACTTACTAGAAGGAATAATAGCCTGTACACCTATTGTTTACTTCGAACTTACATTAAGTAGCTATATATGCTGTAAATGGGGAATACGGTCCCGTGGTTACCTTGGGTATAGAGAACATGAACGTGGTACACTTATGTTGGGTTATTTCACTTGGCCGCCCTCTTAGTATTCAGGATTTTGGTGAAATCAAAGAGGGGTGAATGTAGCAGTGAAGATAATGGCTGCGTATATATTTTTTATTTTATTATTTTCATGCCATAAAATATGTGACATTTTCTTATTTTATGTTGGTGTTTATTTCCCCAAAATCCTTTTCTGTATGAAGATTTGTTCATTTGCTGGCATTGGGAATCTTGCGCTATTTTTCGTGTTATAGCGCCCTCTTGTGGCGTGCGTCATTGGTGTTTGTTTTGCACGTTCTCCCCTGTCCTCAGTCAATATAAGCTGAGCTGGGAGAGGTACGTATTTTCACGAGCGCTGAAGTGTATTGAAATAATCTGTATGTTGCAATGTTGCAATGTTGCATGTTTCGGTTCTACATGTTATATTATCATAAGTACACGTGAAAATGTGTGTAATGAGTATTTTGTTTTGTTTGAAATATGTATTTTGAGAGCACATGATAGCTATCAAGCTAACCACGTGTTTTAGACACTGATTAGCCTTTTGTCCTCGTCTTGGCGCCTATATTTACCGTGTGTTTTTATGTTAGGTTGGTTGGACGACGCATGCAGTGCCTTAATCCCGATTGTGCTCTTTCATTTTATGTTAAAAGGTATGTGTATTCCCAATGTCAGTGTACTGTTTGAATATGGTTATATGTTTAAACTGAATTTTCCTGAATGTATTTTTGTTATTATTAATAAGTAATTCACTAGTACAGGAATTGTTATAAGAAATATTTCAATATAAGAACACTGTTATAGGCCCTACAGAGCATTTTAATGCAGTTTTATTTTACTGTATACTGGTAGTTTTATACTGTATTGTATTTTGTTATGCCAAATCAGTCAATATAAGCTGAGCTGGGAGAGGTTGGTTGGACGACGCATGCAGTGCCTTAATCCCGATTGTGCTCTTTCATTTTATGTTAAAAGAAAATAAAGATCTGTACTGAGGAATGGAACCGCATGAGTGTCTCATCATTGGCACCGGAACACAACGCAGGGGATAGCCGGGACAGCAGTGCGGTCCGGCTACACTCACACACAAAGTTAATAAAGTACCCTCTTACCCCACTTGTCTTACACATACAAACACACACACACAAACACAGGCACACAGGCACCAACACACAAGCAACATCAACCACCACACACGCCGCCCAATCAAACAGGACTCCTTTACACCCTCACCTTGGTGGGGGCATTGGGCGTGGCTGCCTTGCTCAGCAGCAGGGCAGCCATGTGGGCGTGTCCGTCCTGGGCGGCCAGGTGTAGCGGCGTCACCCCCTGCTGAGTCAGGGTGTTGGTGGAAGCACCGTAGCCCAGCAGCACCCCCGCCATCTCCAGCTGGTTCTTCTTGGCCACGATGTGCAGTGGCGTATAACCGTTCTGGTTAGTGCAGGGCAGGGGGGGGAGCGTCAGCATTGTGTCAACATTGCACTGCACATGGACACACACTGACTGGTTTTGTGTGATATAATGATGTTCCCATTTAGTGCATGTTGGTAAGTGGCTAAGCGTTGGGTCGTGTATGAAGGGGTGTGCTGTACCCTAGACACACACACGCATTCACACACATTGCGCGCACTAACACACACACACACATACCAGGGTGGAACCAGGGCCCTCACCTTGGCCGTGGCAATGGGCGACGCCCCCTTGTCCAGCAGCAGCAGCGCCACCTGCTGGTGGTCGTAGTGCGCGGCCACGTGCAGCGGGGTGAGGCCATTCTGCATGGGGGGGGGTTAGCTTAGGTTAGCTTAGCACTTAGTGGTTAGCTGTACTTACAGTAATGTGAGGGACAACGTAAATCTGTCATTTACTTCTTTATTATGCTTATTGCTTATGGCATACACCCCTAAAGTTTTTCCCAGACTGAGTTTAGTAACTGACTTTGAAATGTATATTTACTAACTGTTTGACACTTTCCTGACAAGATATTCGGTATTGTGTAGTGGACACATCCCTCTGTGATACTTTATGGTTATTTTAAGTTTCTAGATCCTGTTGTCCATCACTTTAAGAGTTATATTACAAAGCATCACCTTGGACGACCATTGGAAGGTTTCTCATTAGGTGAACATTAGATGAAGAAAAACACACGATTTAAGGAGTTTTAGATGAAAGAATTGCATCAGTTGCCAATTTGTCTTATTCATATTTACATAAATATTAGTTCAAACCATGGAATGTGAGATTTCAATCCATTTTAAAATGACACAAACACACACACACCGACAAGTTCGACAACACTACAGCCTAACTTCTGCGGGGAGACTGCACAGCGCCTGAGCCGGAAACCAGAAAGTGCGAGGGGCGAAGTTAAGCAGTGCTTCCTGTTTTGTTATAGAGATATTCTTCTCAAGATAAACTCATTTGCGAGTGCAAGATGGAGGTTTCAGAAGACAATTTTAACAAATGTATTTCTACAGTGGACTACACAGGTTTGACTTTACAGACACTTTGTCTAAGGATGTTGGTTTTAGCTTGTCTTCCCACCTGCTACAGGAAAAGTTTAGTTTACCAGTGCTGGTGCGAGTTTGCGTTTGCTATTGGCCAAGGAGGGATACTGACAATGGGAAGATGCTATTGTTTTAGTTATCATTCCTCTTCTGGTTCCGAGATTAATGGTCAGACATATCACGTTTGTTGTGGTTCCGCGGGTCAGGTTGTTTCTAGTAGAGACCTTTTCCATGTAATGCATGTCTACAGATCCCCGCCCCCAGCAATGTGATTGGTCGAAATACATTTGAAGCGAAAGAAAATTAAACACTGCATTCACCCAGATTTGCCATCAGACTTTAGATACAGCAGCAGTAACCAAGATATATCACAAATAATAATACAGTATTTCATTATGACCAGTCATTTTGTCTACTCCTATTTGCAGTGCGATCTAAAATCTTGTAGGATAATTGCATGTGTCATGGTATTGATTTGTGATCACACCTTCCCAGCAGAGTCAGGTGGCGCTCGGCGCTGGAGGAGGAGCGTGGCCACATCCAGGCTTCCGTACTTTGAGGCCACGTGAAGTGGCGTGAATCCTTTCTACAGAGAAAGAAATAGACGGAAATAGAAATAAGGAAAGAAATCGAGAAACAACGGAGACAAAGGAAGAAAGAAAAAAAACACACTTCATGTTCCCGCCAGCAGGGGGAGCAGTTAACACGTATTGTGAAACCGTCACCAGGGTCATGTGACTGTGCCGGTCACATGACCAGTGTGTTTATCAGACGACCAAGCCCTTTTTCTCCTTTTGTCTGCCAATCGTTTGGATGGGAGCTAAAAGGTGACATACAGTCCGTGTTCTAAATCCAGACGTTGTCAACGGACAGGAAAACAAATTTATTACTGATCTAGTGGTTTGGTTTTAGACAAAGGTAAACACAGCGTTGTGTGAGTCTGGTAGCTTGGTCAGACCTCTCTATATGAACTGAGTCTGGTAGCTTGGTCAGATCTCTCTATATAAACTGAGTCTGGTAGCTTGGTCAGACCTCTATCTGAACTGAGTCTGGTAGCTTGGTCAGACCTCTATCTGAACTGAGTCTGGTAGCTTGGTCAGATCTCTCTATATGAACTGAGTCTGGTAGCTTGGTCAGACCTCTCCATCTGAATTGAGTCTGGTAGCTTGGTCTGACCTCTCTATCTGAATTGAGTCTGGTAGCTTGGTCAGACCACTTTATATAAACTGAGTCTGGTAGCTTGGTCAGACCTCTCTATCTGAATTGACTCTGGTAGCTTGGTCAGACCACTTTATATAAACTGAGTCTGGTAGCTTGGTCAGACCTCTCTATCTGAATTGAATCTGGTAGCTTGGTCAGACCTCATATGAACTGAGTCTGGTAGCTTGGTCAGACCTCTCTATATGAACTGAGTCTGGTAGCTTGGTCAGACCTCTCGATCTGAACTGAGTCTGGTAGCTTGGTCAGACCTCTCTATATGAACTGAGTCTGGTAGCTTGGTCAGACCTCTCTATCTGAACTGAGTCTGGTAGCTTGGTCAGATCTCTCTATCTGAACTGATTCTGATAGCTTGGTCATACCTCTGTACTTGAACCCAGTCTGGTAGCTTGGTCAGACCTCTCTATCTGAACTGAGTCTGGTAGCTTGGTCAGACCTCTCTATCTGAACTGAGTCTGGTAGCTTGGTCAGACCTCTCGATCTGAACTGAGTCTGGTAGCTTGGCCAGACCTCTTTATATGAACTGAGTCTGGTGGCTTGGTCAGACCTCTATCTGAACTGAGTCTGGTAGCTTGGTCAGACCTCTCTATCTGAACTGAGTCTGGTAGCTTGGTCTGACCTCTTCATATGAACTGAGTCTGGTAGCTTGGTCAGATCTCTCTATCTGAACTGAGTCTGGTAGCTTGGTCAGACCTCTTTATCTGAACTGAGTCTGGTAGCTTGGTCAGACCTCTGTATCTGAATTGACTCTGGTAGCTTGGTCAGACCTCTTCATATAAACTGAGTCTGGTAGCTTGGTCAGACCTCTCGATCTGAACTGAGTTTGGTAGCTTGGTCAGACCTCTCGATCTGAACTGAGTCTGGTAGCTTGGTCAGACCTCTCGATCTGAACTGAGTCTGGTAGCTTGGTTAGACCTCTCTATATGAACTGAGTCTGGTAGCTTGGTCAGACCTCTCTATCTGAACCGAGTCTGGTACGTTGGTCAGGCCTCTCAATATGAACTGAGTCTGGTAGCTTGGTCAGACTTCTCTATTTGAACTAAGTCTGGTAGCTTGGTCAGACTGCTCTATCTGAACTGAGACTGGTAGCTTGGTCAGACCTGTCTGAACGAGTGTGGTACCTTGGTGGCCATTGAGTGGGAGGCCCCAGCCTCCAGCAGCACAGAGGCAGTCTCTAGTTGGCCCTCCCGGGCGGAGATGTGTAGTGGGGTGTAGCCGTTAGCCGTGGAGGCATCGGGGTGTGCCATATGCTGCAGCAGCAGCTGAACGATCTCTGTCTTCCCCAGGCGAGAAGCGATGTGGAGGGGAGTCTGGTCTTCCTGGAGCAACCCAACAAGGGGCATTAGAATCATCATCATCATCATCATCATCATCATCATCATAGGTTGTGAGTAGCAGGATCATAATAGTGTGCATGTGTGTGTGTGTGTATATG
>JAOPJI010000051.1:9579-23457 GCA_027122695.1 Merluccius productus | reverse complement strand
GTGTGTGTGTGTGTGTGTGTGTGTGTGTGTGTGTGTGTGTGTGTGTGTGTGTGTGTGTGTGTGTGTGTGTGTAGCAGCACTGTGACCCTGTGAGACACACTAGACTTACTGCAGGTGAAGAAGTAGGACGCGGTGCCCACCAGCAGGACGGGGCTCTGGGCCAGCGAGCTCACCAGTCCGCATATCCCGCCGAAGACCAGCAGCACCAGACTGAGAGGGAGCACCACCACGATCACACTGTGCAGCTCTTAAAAAAACAGATGCGACCCATGTGTCATTATTAGGCTATATGAGTATAACAGCAGGACCAGACAACAAAAACAACAATGTTGGAAAAGGAAGAAGAAGAAGCTGACTCACTCAGTATGTACAGCTCCGTTTCTGAATAGATGGAGTAGTCGGCTGTGAAGCTGTACACCTTCCCTCCTATGCAAAATAACAATAATATTAATAAGAAATAATACTAATGAGACTAATGAGACAAACATGAAGCAGCGGAGGTGCAGTGCAGAAACAGCCACACCAGCATTGTCTGCGGTGCTGATGCTGAGCCCCCAAAAAGGATGAAGAAGTGCGTGAAGAAGTGTCCGTATATATCTACAGACCCACATACCTTCGTTGCTCCTCCACAGCCCGGAGTGCGAGTTCATGTCCTCCAAGCCGCTGCGGTTGAACGGGTTGATCTCTATGATGTACCAGTACTCGCTGCCGATGGCGGCCGCCAGCAGCGCGAAGCTCAGCAGCCCGCAGACGCCCGCCGTCAGCACCAGCGGCGCGAAGGCTACCCTGGCGTCGTACCTGCGGCGTTTGCCGGCGCACATGGTCCAACGGCGACCGCGAACCCGGTAAACTCACCTGGTTTTATTATGCACGGCGCCGATGAAATTTCACCACTTCATCAGGATTTTAGTCCGTTACCGTTTTGTGTTCAGTTTCTCTCTCCCCCCCCCCCCCCCCCACAAAAGAGACCCTGCCGTTTCCTATTGGTCGTATTACTTAAAGACCTCGGTGGGATGGTGGGTGCGTGTGTGTGGGGGGGGAGGATGAATGGGATTGACACACAACTCCGATCCGAATAGCCCCAAAGAAAGAAAAGGGAGGTGGGACGGGATCTTTTATAATGGCCAGCATGCACTTTACGCACGCGGCGCCAAGTTTACGCACGGCGGCACTGACGGAGGGAAGAGGCTGAGAGGTGCCAACCGTGCGTCATTATAAAGCCACAGGTTTTGAAAACCCACAACAGAATGGGTTGTCATATTTCTGACGTATTATGTGCATATTGAGAGACATATTAATGAAGCCAATCATTCCAGTCTGCCTATCGTTTTGTATTGTTCTCCATTAAACGTTGTCTACGTGGTCGTGAAACTAGGCTCACACGAAGATAAATTAGCCTTCTGAGAACAGCACAAGCAACAACTAATACATAATTTAGCATTCCTGCAAATATGACTTGTGGTTGCTAATAGGACCTATTATCAGTATTGTCATCAGAGTGAAGAGTGAGGTCTTTTACCCATAGAAATCCCAGAGCAGATGTTATTTACAGACAGCTTGCTTTTTTTAATCAGAGGAAACAATTCCCCCCCCGGGGATCAATAACGTTTTCTGATTCTGATTGCACACCAGGATCCCTGTGTTTAAAGATTACAAGACTGAGTTCATGACAAGAGTTTTTAAATCGAGTGAAAACAGGGGAATTGTCAGCACATAGAGTCATAGACATAGAATCAGTCATGATGAAAGGGTTCAAAAATTAAAAATATAGCAAAAATATAGTCAAAAACAGAACATTGCACTAAAAACAAAAGATAAACGAATCCAAACGAAAACGAATAAAACAGGTAAGTATCTCCATAAATGATGCCCCCGCAGCCATCCCTTCAGCCCCCATCGCCGTCCCTTCTGCTACTGTTCACTGCTGGCCAACTTGATTATAGCCGTTCTTATCACTTTGGCCGCCTCTTCAAAATTGTGGATGCCTTCATCTGGGACTTTTTTCTGTCATGGGGATAAAGATGAACTCAGATTAGAAACAATGAACAGCAGTTTGAGGGGGGGGGGGAAGCTAGTTATCCATTTCCTTATTAATTATAGACAAAATCATTGCAATAATATTAGAAAGTATGTTTACTCATAAAAAGAGTCATAAATACAGAGAAATTGACCTGCTATAGCCACAGTGGCGTTGCAGTGCAACACATTTCAGTCCTTCAACTCAACCCAACCCACCAGTTGCAGTAAGCAATGTCAACCATACTGTGATGCCTGTAGGCCACATTTTTATTGTTAATCAATAATATATGAAACATACAATGATCCATTTCCGCCTCTCCTTCTCCAGTTTGAGGAACTCCTCGACGGTCAGTTCCTCCACCTTCTTCTTCAGGGTGATGAAGTTACATTTCGGGGAATGGGATTTGTGCTCACCTCTGTGGGGCAGAAAACAGACGGTTACATGAAGCGGGCTCATCGTGGTGCATGATAACAATATAGAGATGTGTGCATTGAACTTGAAAGGTTCAAAATGGAAACAGGACGGACCGATACTTGAATAACCAAAACACCCTATCCCAATTCTGACATAGCACTACAGCTCAAGCAAACAAATTCAATAATACCAATCTACTTGTCCATTGTTGTTAATGTTGTATTGGATTGGACTGATCTTTACTCAGACCAGCAACAATGAAGTGGTTCAGTCCGAGCGCCTATAAAAAGATAAATAATTGCAAATCTAATTATTACTTTTCAATTGGGTGTACTCCCATGAGTCAGGGGGGGACAATGCACAGTAGGCCTATTATTAGTCTCCCTCTGGCAGATGAGGCACAGACAAGAAGATCCCCCTTTTACACCATAATTAAAATCAGGGCTCCCCCCCAATAACACATCCAACAACACACGCAGTAATGTTACTGACGCGGGGTCGTCCTCCGGCTCCCAGCCCTCCAGCTCCTTCAGGCAGAAGAAGCACTTTGCGATGTCTGGGCAGTTGTCCGACGGGGTGTGGAGGAAGCCCGCCTCGGCCATCTGCAAGGACACACACCGTCAGTACCGTCCGTCCACAACACAACACAAAGCAGCCATGGTGGCCATTATTACCATTATGGCCGTTGGTAACATAAGGTTATATTGACTGGTGCTGGACTGGTGTCCGTTCACCTTTAAACCATTGAGCCACTGGTCGTTGACGGTTTTGGGGGTAGGCTTACAGCTATCGTTGGGTTTGTATGTGTTGAATGTGTTTTATTGTAGGTATAAACGAAACGAAGCAAAGAACAGTTATCATCCTACGGTGTGTTTTCTCCGCCAACCTAGCTAGCTAATAAGTGTTAGTGTATTAGTTTAACGTCAAACTCACCTTTTCCGGGGTGCAAGCGCAGCCTTCCTCGAAGGGCCAGCCCATGTATGTCTTCAGCCTGTTTTCCAAAAAGTACATTTTGTATTCCTCATGGTCCATAATGAGTTTAAAAAAGAAAGCACCGCTAGAGCAGCAGCAAACGGTAAAGTAGAAAGCAAATGGTGTTTCGAAAAATTTGGCGGATGTAATCGGAGCGCTGTGATTGGTTGCTACGTCACACGCACTTCCGTGTGTTTGTTTCCGGGTTGGGAATTGTAGTTCTACCTCTTCATTGGTCCAAATGCCCACGCGCGGAATTGCACATCCTGCGTCAACAAACCGGCTTTATTATTTAGTCAAAAAAAGTACAGTATTGCACGTCACACCATAAGGTTTGTTAATTATTTTAGTTAATAGTTGTTGTTAATGCGTCGTGGCCACCTATGGAGGGGAGGTGCGCCGTGGACACGTGGGCGCACCGTGGAGGTGTACCGCGCGGGGCCAAAGTCACCGTCGGGACGTGTGTCCTCATCTGCGACGGCAGCGAGGAGGTCGACGTTTTCCACGTCGAAGAGAAAAGGATCACGGCAAGTGACTGTGAATTTGACACCCCTGACTATGTTTTCTGTAGTGGTTTACTGTGTTTGGAAAATGCACTACAAAATGAAAGGTCCCCTACAAGCCATTTCAAATTCTACTTTCTAGTGACATCACACATGGGAGTGTTCACCCAGATGTATGATAAATAGATCAGCCTACCAGTTGGTACAGTCCACCGGGTAGGCTGGTAGGCTGATCTATCCATCATACATCTGGTTGGACACTCCCACTTGTGATGTCACTAGAGGGTAGATTTTGACATGGCTTGTAATGGGTAATCAACGTCACACCTGGTGGTAAAATAGGGGACCTTTTAAAGCGTTGCTTTTTTAAAATTTAAAATAATAGACCACTCTCCAGTTCCCTGGTCCCGTATGCGACCTGGTCCAGAGTGACGACGGGCGTCTCGTCTACGTGGCTTGTGAAACAGCGGTTTACTGTGTAAACGTACGCGTGCTTATGTCCAGGTAAGGATTATGGCTTCATAGTTGCCAGTCATCTTGTCATTTATAACATCGAGGCTCGTTCAGTCCCATCACGTTTTTTGTGTTTTTTTCCTCAAGCAGAATTACACCCGGTCCAGCCGCTCCTCCTCCCTCCTCCTCCCTCCTCCTCGTCTCATCTGATTGGCTGGCGGTAAGAGAGGAAAGGGTGTGTTCCCTGCTCCTGGTCGGCTCAGTTCTTCTGACCCTGACCCGGAAAGACCGCCTCTGGCAGTTCACGCTGTACAAGGTGCCCGCCTCGGTGGAGTTGTCGGCGGCCGGCGGCGGCCACGACAAGTTCGGGGAGCTGCACGTTCCCGCCGCGTCGTCTGGGCTGTGCGAAGATGCGGACGTAGGCGTGGGCGGAGGCCAGAGGGGAGTACCTGCGAGGAGGCCTGCGTTGAACTGCGTCCACTCCAGTGATGGCGGCCCGCCCTCCTCCGCGTCTTCCTCGTCCCCGTCGTCTTCGTCCCACACTCTCCCGGGAGATGGCCACTTTCTCCTTGAGCCGCTCCTCTTCAAGACTCTTTTTGGGGTGGACGCCGCTCTCGCCAAGTCCCCCATAATCCTTTGTGGCCTGCCCGACGGCCGCCTGTGCTTTTTCCCGCTGCGCGTCCTGCCGCCCCGGGTCCGCGTTCTGCACAGCCTCGAGCAGCCGATCGTCTTCGTCGGAACATCGGTCGCTATGGGAACGGACCCTCCTCGGTGTCTGGTGGTGGTAGGCGCTCTGGGGAGGGTGACGCTGATCAGCACCGGTGAGACCACCACCACCACCACAGCGACGACGATGGCATCGGAGCAGGCAGGGCGGAAATCGGCGGCGTTCACAGAGGGCTGTGTCTCTGGGCCCGTGGCGTGCTGCTGTGTGGACGGACGACGGCTGTACTACAGCTCCCGCTCAGACCTCCTGGCGCTGGACCTATCGGGAGGACTGGAGCGGCAGGGAGCCGCGGCCCAAAGGGAAGGGGAGGAGGCGGGAGGCAGGCTTCCCAGTCCGGTCAGCCTGAATGTGTGTGGAGTCGTTGCGCTGGGCAGAGTTACACACACTGCTGCCGCTGCTGCAGGTAAATGCAGTGACGGCCAATCTTCCTTAAACACAAGGTTCACTCACTCACTCACTCACTCACTCACTCACTCACTCACACACTTGGACACATGAACATTCTCTGTGAGTTTGGCTCTGAACTGAAGCTAGCATCAAATGGCTATTTTTACAGTTGCTCAGGTGCTAGTTAAGTCTCATGCAGTGTGCAGTACGGTGAAAATGAGCTACCTGCGACTTCACAGCTCACATTTTAATTGACTTTTTGGATGATTGTAAGTCTTTTAAGTTTTCATTTTCTATGGCTGTGTGATGCACATGGTTCTTCACAGGTGCCGTGCAGCTGCTGGGCCTGTCAGCCAAAGGGAGGCTCCAAAACATTAGCGTACCTACAGCAGCAGTAGGAGGAGACGGCGGAGAAGGCAGAGAGTTACCCAGTCTCCCCTCCTCGCAGGTGGGCCAGAGGATTAAAGACCTCCTGGCTGCTATCGGAGATGTGTGTGAGAGGTAGGGTGTACTTATCTCTATCTGACTTAATGGGACTTGCATTATTACTCCAATACCTGTTGTTTCAAATTAAGTTTTTAGTGTATTATTTTCTTTCTCACATTTAGTGCTGCCAAATTAATATTGGTATGGAACATGAAATTGACACCATTGACAAAACAAATTGCATTTTGCTTTCTATGCATTACGATATTGAATAGAGGTAGTTGAGGTAAATTGAGGTAGTTTCAGAATCCACAATACGATTATAGAGTTGCAATAAATGTAAGACCAGCAGCTAAATAGTATTGTTTTGCTAATGATGGGAGCTCTGTTCACTCATGTGTAGTCCTGTTAATGTTATAGTAAGGAGTGCTTGTAGCCAATGGGGCCTGTTCATTGAGCTGATGGTACGATTGTTTTGTCATGTTTTTCCCAGAGCCACAGTGTTAAAAGCCAGCATCCATTCCAAAACCGAGGTCCTGAGGCACCTAAATCAGGTGCTTCACATCAGTTGCCTGCTGCTATCCAACCAGGACAAAGACCACCATGACTTGCAGAAGCGACCAATCAGATGTCACGCAGTGTCTCGGTGGAGCAGGGTGCTGCAGCGAGACACTTTAAACCTCACCTGCGTTCTCGACAACTCTAGCCTGTATGTGTTCGAGCGGGGCTGGACGCTCTGCGTCGCCGTCCTTCCCCTCTCCCACCCTCTCAGTGAGGGCGGAGAACGCTCCTCTAGAAATTTCTCATTCCCCTTCCAAAACCTTGGTCCGGGGGGGAAGTTTGAAGTGTCGTTGCCCTTGGCAACAGCCGGCCACACATCCTTCCCCGTCACTGTCAGCTGCTCGCTGGTGTTCATGTTAACCGGTCTTCTGGGGGAGGAGGAGCTGAGCACACTGCTGGCCAGTTACCACCCGGACTCAAGTCTCCCGGGATTGGACGGTGGCTGTTTCAGTTTACCCTTGGACACGCTGACCGTGGATTGGTTGGACGCGCTCCAGGTGAACCAACCGGGCGATGCGAATAAAAACGGCAGCTTACCGCCCGCAGATGTGGCCTCCATGGACCCCCTCCAAGCGTTTCTGAACGCCCGTGAGGCGGAGGGCGGGAACAGGAGGGGGGATTCGGGAGGCACCTTAAGGGCCGAGGTGGGGGAGACTTACTCGGCATGCATCAGGGTGTCATCGGAGTTGCTGAGTGCGGCACTGGAGGCGGGAGCCACCGATGCGGCCCCGCGGGGGTCAAAGGTTGCTCCCACCTGTCTGAACCTCCCCTCTGTGCTGGACTGGCTGCTGCCATCCTCTGGTCCTGGGGGAGAGGGCCGGGTGACGCGGGGGGACAACATGGATCCACTGGGGAACTCGGTGGTCAGCGCCCGGTGTCCGGGCGGATACCCTGTCAGGCTGATCGCTAGGGAGGTGGGTGTGTGTGTGTGTGTGTGTGTGTGTGTGTGTGTGTGTGTGTGTGTGTTGAGTCGTTGATATTCAGTCTCTGCTCTTACCTTAACAGTCCCTTATTGGCACTTTAATATTTACTTTTTACTATTAAGTCATTTAGATAACACTTCCTGTGATTAATTTTTTAGATACACGTTATTACTGTAATGAGCAGGTAGGGGTAAGTTATCTTGCGGAGTGGATTGACATTGGGTTTGGACCGATGGGTAGAAAAGTCTATTGTTATTATATTATAATGTACTGTAAAATAGGGCTGGGCAATAAGCTGGCAAAGTGAGTGTTGTCTTTAACTGGTTTTAAAGGCTGCATTACAGTACAGTGATGAAAAAAAAGAGAAAATACTCAGTACTTGTCTTTAATTTAATTCACACAGGAGTATACAGAAATCGGCTTTAGCATGTGGTTATTTTATAAAGACAAATTATTTATTTAATTACCAGAAAACATGCTATAGCGGGATATATATCTTTATCGAGATATTAAATTACCTATATCAGGATAGAAGATTTTAGCCATTTCCCAGCCCTACTGCAAAATAATGTTCTGTATAATACTAAAATATTGAGCTACAGGGCAGGCACGTCTCTGTGGGGAACTGGTAGGGAATATACTGATGTGGTGATTAACTAGATGCAGTGTTGTAGTTAAGCAACAGAAGGCCAGTTTACAAACGGTAGGTTGCTCGTAAAAAGAAGGTCTGTAAGGTCTAGTGAGTATTAAGTCGCTTTTTTTGCATTCATGATCACTGACAGACTGCATTTGAATAGGGCAGCTGGCCTCCACCGTTCAGCTCACTATATCATGACCTTGGATGTATTTCATTGTAATCTGTACACATTTCCCAAAGTGCCTGAATCTATTAGATTGACCTGGGAAAACCCATGACTAACCATAACCCCTTTAGCTACGTCATAATATCCACATCAATGTTCATCAATGTCTTTGTTTCCTCTAGTGTGAAGTCGATCGCTGAGCCTCACGTTGAACCGTAATATCGTCAGCTCTCAATCCATATCGAGTATCGTGTGTAATGATATATATAATAATTGACTTTCGTCAGTTGTAGATTCGATTGATTGTGGATGCATCAAGGTTTCTCTCTGCGTGAAGGTGAAACAGCCTTCGTGTCATCAATCACTTTTTGACAGTGGTAATAAAAGTCGTACCCCCTGTGGCCGGTGTGTCTGCTCCGCGTTCGTCAGGTCACCGTCAGGGAGGAGAGCGCCGAGCAGGGAGGAGAGGATCCGTTTAAAACAGTGGAGATCCGGCTGGAGTGCTCCTCCATGGCTACCGTGTGTGGGCTGCACCACGCTGTGCTGTGCCGTGTGCAGGTATCATACACACTCACGTCGTGTACACGAGCAAGGAGTAGCGATACTTTCTCTGGCATGAATACTTGATTGATATGCTTGAATATTATGTGTGTTGCCGCATTATAATAAGCGTGCTGTTTTGATTGCCTTGTCTGGTTAAATCAAGACCCTCTTGAAACCGGAGTGACTCATCATACACGGTATTATTATAGCATGTTTCTGAAATACTTTCCTCTGCCGCTCTGTGATCCGACAGACGCTGCTGCAGAAGGCTCCTGAAAACGTGACTTCTTCCGTGAGAATTCATGCGTCGGTTCTTCGACAGGCACTTCAGGAGGCAGAGGTAGGAGAAGACCTACGACACGGAGGGTGCTTTGGGTTTATCTTTTAAACTGGTGTCGTGATCGGCGGTCATTAAAACATGCTCGGACAACATTCTCTTGACCCCCCTCTTGATTTCCTGTTCCTGTGCCCATTTCCTGTTCCAGGCCCTGCTGCAGCGTATCCAGGAGTCACGGGTCCCAGAGGCCTTCGGTGGTGACTTTACAAGTGAGCAGATGAACCAGTCTCTTTTTAGTATCTACCGCGAGCTCAGAGATAACCCGCTCCTGATTGTCTGACTGTGTGGCGCTTTTGCTTTCTGGTTAAACACGTGACTCTATGTCGCCTCCCTGTGTTCTTATTTGTCAATAGCAACGTGTGTGTGTGTGTGTGTGTGTGTGTGTGTGTGTGCGTGTGTGGTTGATGCAGACAAGAAGTACATTTTTCTTTGCATCAATTTAAACCGGACACCACATTGTAAAAAAGTACATTTCATCATTTATATTTTCACAAAATGAACTGTTTATAAAATGTTTTTTTTTTGTATTTCGTGGTTTTTATGTAGGTCTCAAACTTTTTAAAACACAACGGAATCTAAAATATGAATGTATTGTATACCATTTTGGGGCCTAACAACAAATTATCGAATATCAACACTTGAAAATTGTACTTGCACTTCCATTCCAAGAGTAAATAAAACACTAAAAAATGTAACCGAAAAGAACAGATCAAGGTAATGTATGTAGCAGTGAGTGAAGATGAGCCCTCTTCTTTATCTGTATATTCAGCAGGGGGAGGCGGGTATGTCCTGGAAACGCTCACATTCCTGCTAATGGTGGTGTCCTCTGTCAGCGCTGCCCCACTAATGACATGAAACAGGCGGATATGTGACCTGAAACCCAGCGGTGTTGAGTTGACCTTTCCCATACTAGTCCGCTTCTTCAAATTCAAAATCGGTGGAACCGCGATCGCTTGCTTTTGCCTGCCTTCATGCATGAACCACCACAGTGAGGCTTGAGGGTGGTTTGAAAGATCCTGCATGGGGGCTTTGGTTGAATGTCTTAATATTGATTATTATTCATGCAAAATGATTAGGTTGTCAGGAGTGCACGCACAAAAACAGTAATTGGGGGAACTGAGGCCTATTGTGTGGGTCAAACAGTAAGAAATATTGGCCTACATCAATAATATAACAAACATTAAAAGGAGGAATAAGTAGAAATATTGGATTAGCAACTCCAGGGTTCATTCACACAAGCTCACAACATTTAGGTCAATGTTTGAGTAAAGTCACTTTCCCAACAAATTAGCCCGTTTAGGGAGGGTGCATGTGACTCCAAGCTGAAAAGTTCTGGGGTCAAACCCCAATGCCCGCAGTCTACTTGTAGGCATCCCTGGTATGACGCCTAATGTCCTGTATCTAAAACAGTTCACTGGAAGTCACTTTGGATAAAAGAGTCTTCTAAACCATTACAGTCTTCATTTCTCTGTTATGAAATATCACATTTTAACGCTGTCTGGAGGCTTAATATCTTCACGCTCTGATTGTGTATGCAGATCTTCTAGGTTTTTTTATGGTTTATTATGGGGACACTTGGAAAGATCATGATTTATATCACACATGGGCATAAGTTCTGGACCTTTTCAAATGACACTTAAATACTGCTAGGCCATTCGGCTACCAAAGACCAAATCTCGACCAAAGGGCAAATAAGATGGCTAGTCGACTCCAGTCCTTCAGTTCCTGGATCAGATCTAGGCTATTTGAGGATTATTATTCCTTGAAGAGGCAGAAGCTCATAAATGGTGAATCTGCCCTTTTGTGGATCCAGACGGTGGTGGTGGTGGTGGTGGTGCGGGTGGGGGGGGGGGGTGGCGGTAACGTGACGGTTATCTAGTCCAGGATCAGTACTCCCACAGGGCCGAGCTGTTTGCACTGAGTCCATCGCCTTTCAGCGTGCCACCTTGGTCTCCGCGGAGATATTTGCCGTTCTTGCCACGGATGGCGATGCGCCCGTGCTCCAGGAACTCCAGGGTGAAGTCCTCCGGGGTGTCGCCGTCCGAACACACCAGCCCGGCGCTGTTCACGTACCAGAACCGCCCGCTCACGCCTGCGGGAGACGGTGGAGACAACGGACGAAGCGTTGACGTGTGACCAATGGTTGAGGATGACTGTGGTTCCGGTCATTATAATGGTGCCTGCTGTGATCTTAAAGGTGCAGTGTGTAGAATTCGGTGGCATCTAGCAGAACGGACTTGGAATGGACTTTTAAATTTTTTTTTAGTCATAATCGTTATCTTACTTGTAAGCTATGACCTATAGTTTTACAGACTAAATAACTAAATTCCATTTATGAATCTTTTAACTTGTGAAGCTGTGGTAGACGACGGAGTACCTATTGGAAGTACCTATACTGGCAGGTTACAGGCCAGTACAGGCCACTGTGTCTTCGGGGGGGGGGGGGGCGGGGGCGGGTATCCAGTTAGTTGATGCCACCGCTAGATGCCACTAAATCTTACACACTGCACCGTTAACTTTGTCATGTTAATGTTCAATGTCATTGCATGACTACACACATAATGGAAGGAGACAGGAGCACCCTAGGCACCCTAAATAAATTGAAGGTCGGAAACAGCTGTTCCCTGTGTGTCTGTGTGTACCTTTGATGTGGTACGCCCCGTCGCTGAAGCTTAAGGTGAAGATGTCGTAGACCGATCGACTGGCGTCCAGCGTGTTGGAGCTCTTGTGGTGGCATATGTAGCCGTTCTCTCCTTTGAGGATCAGCATTGGTCGGTTGATCAACTTCAGGTTGAACTGCTCGTCCTCGCCTGGCCACAAGAGGGCAGCAAAGGAGTGGCGTCACAGGGTAGCAGAGATGCAGGTTATGGTTAAGTGTCACAGAATGCAGAACAGGTTAAAATGGGATTAAGGAGGTCAGTCCGATAAATGGGGTCTTACCGATGGAGTCGCTCACGGCTAGTAGCTGGCCATTCTTCTTGGTACAGACGTATTTACCGTTGTTGGCTCGTAATGCCATTCTCTGACCCAGCCACTCTAGTGTGAACATGGTGTCGGCTGACCTGTTTGTAGACGGTGATAAAGGCAAGATGTTAACCGGGAACATACAAGTATAGTATGAAGCAGCTGTATGAAGAGAGTCTTCATACAGGCTCAAATATACAAGTGAGGATATTTAATCTGGTTCTTTATATATTATTGCTAGAGGTAGAGTAGGCAAGTAGTACAGTAGTACAATCTGTAGTTGTGGGAATATTGTTCAACCTATGTAGTTCACTCTGGGTCGTTCCTCGTAAACAACAGCACATGATGTATTATCCTCTTTCACTTTTGCTAGTACATCGAGTGACTCTGTGAAGGATCCCTGAGGTATCCCCCCCCCAAACCACCAGAGTCCCTTACTTTTCGGTGCCAGTGGTCTGTATGCCTCCGTGGGCCACCAGGGCCCAGTAGTTCCCCTGGCTGGTGCGGAACATGCACTTCTTGGTCTCCCTGTCGATCTCCATCTGGAACGTCTCCATGTCCGTCTCATCCTCCTGATTGGCCGACAGGCTGACCCCTGGGAAGAGGAGAGAGCGAATCAGCGTCGAGAGAGCGAGTTGCTCTCTTCTTGGCACTCCTTGGTCTCTTCACTGGTTGGTTAGAAGTGGTCAGAAATGCAGACTTCGCACACATTACGCTGACCCCCTGCCCTCCCATAGGCAAGATATTTTTTTAATATGAAGCTTTTTGACCCACAATACTATTTGTATATTTGATGTTAACTTCATTGTAAACAAACAGCGCCAGTGCTAAGCCTGAAGGGGGATCCCCCCCCCCCAACCACCTCCCTATGACTCCTTGACCTCCACTGCACTTCATTGTGTTTTCATCGCGGCCATAGTGGGGCCAACGGACCCCACCCAGTTAAGCGAGGGAACACGGCAGCACAACTCCTAATCAGTGTTGTATTGTTATGTTTAGCTTGGGCCCAGCGTGGGGCCGCGTGTAATCACGCGTGTGATCCTTGAATGTTAGGTGCCCTTAAAAGTGTCTCAGACCGGTCATAAGCCCTAGACCTTGACTATACTCGCTGATTGCTGAATGAAGGGTGGTGGTGGTGGGGGGGGGGCAAGCACGGCACAGCAAGAGGCTCTGCATACCTCCGCCCCCCCCCCCACCCTCAATCACAAACACCATCACTTATTATTCCATCTGTGACCTCATCTACGTCTCCGGCTACAACTTAACGGCTCGCCAGTGTGTTCGCCGCCCGCTTTACATTCTTGGGCTAATCCCATCCAGGATATTGTGTGTATTAATACAAACATACTCTTTGTTGTTGTTATGGATACGGTCCCTCTAGGACCGCAGGGGAAAGCTCTATGTATATGTATCTGGATGCGTTTCAGACCACATGTGCAGAGCTAAGCCAAACCGAAAACCAGTCCTTGTACACAACACTGCGACTGCAGACTGAAAGCGTATTAACAACAATACTGTAATGGCACGGCTCCACGTTCTCCAACAATAATGATCAACGTTAATGGGTTTGGGTTTTTTATTTTTTATGAATGACACTGCTTAATTAACACCCAGGCACAAAATAGGCACCTTTTGACTGACAAAACAATTACTGAATATAGCTTTGAATCTAATTAGTTTCACATGGAACTCACACTCGGCTGAGGGCTCGTCATTATCAACCCAAGAATTTGAACGCACGTGCGAACGCACACGCACACGCACGCACGCGCACACTCACACACACACACACACACACACACACACACACACACACACACACACACACACACACACACACACACA
>JAOPJI010000049.1:17041-29710 GCA_027122695.1 Merluccius productus | reverse complement strand
TCCCCCCCCTCCCTGCTGCTGCACCTGCAGTTCCCCCTCAGCAGCTCCACTGTCACAGAGACAGCGCTCTCATTAGTCAATTAGTATGTCAATCAATCATTTCATTATTATTTCTTCATTTGTATTTATTGTAGAGAATCATGCCTGCTGTGTTGCCGTTGTACAACAGCAAGAGTATTTTAAGAAGAACATGACATTCAACAAAAAAAAGGATAAATAATAATGTAGATCTTAGCTCTTAGCGCAAGTTCAACCAGGAAGACCTTCCTCCCACTCGGGAGCTGTCACCTATTGTCCAATGAGCGCTCAGACCGCTCTGCTTCATCATTCTTCAATCAGCCAATCATCTGGCTCGTAATTCTATTTAAACCTACCTGTCTAATGCTTCCTACCTGTCTAATGCTTCCTACCTGTCTAACGCTTCCTACCTGTCTAACGCTTCCTACCTGTCTAATGCTTCCTTATCTGCTGTCATTCCAGTGTTATGCGTCTTATCGCCCGACCACCGCCCCAACACCACCACCAGCATCAAGTCTGTATTCCCAAGAGGGGAGTCCTAAAATATAGTTTTATTTTTATCTCCTATACTTGTATAAGCCACTCTTTCAACGATGGAGTATACGCCAAAGCTGTTTTAATTTCCAAATAAAATAACAAATATTTGCGTCTCAAACTGTCTTTTCCTGATTGAAATGGTTTTATGTTATTATATTGTTGAATACATTATCTAGAGAGGGATCAGACAATCATTCCAGCCTAATGGATCAAATGATTAATATGTTTCAACACAGAGAAATGAAGACAAGATTCAAAGACAACTTTGTTTGTACATAACTCCCGTTATGAATGCTAAACACTACAGACGGATGTTCCTATAGTGTTGATACTTAAAATGATCTTAAAAATGTGTCTGTGGTAATGTTTTGGCCTTGTGTGTGTGTGTGTGTGTGTGTGTGTGTGAGTGAGAGAGAGGAATAAATAGGACCTAAAAACAATCAATGTGGAGATGTTTGGGTTAGAGAGGTTTATGTGAATCTATGCTTCCATTTTCTTTTCAGTTGGCAATTTAATTTAGGATCGGCCATCTTGGGAAACGGACGAGGAGGACGTTACTCACCGCCCCAAACGCAATAAAGATAAAGTGATATTGTAGCATAAGTGCAGACGGTTTCTTATTTACTAGATAATAATAACTAGATAATAATAATAATAATAATAATAATAATAATAATAATAATAATAATAATAATAATAATAATAATAATAACGATATTATTATTATTATTAATAATAATAATAATAATAATAATAATAATAATAATAATAATAATAACAACAATAATAATAATAATAATAATAATAATAATAATAATAATAATAATAATAATACACTAAAAGGAATAAGGAAACAGAAATGGTCCCATCTGTACTACTACTACTAGCAACCTCAGTGACAACATGTTTTGGACTTCAACTCTTAAGTATTGAATATCAAAGCAAGCAAATGAGTTTCTGAGCTTAACTCAGAGCCACTCCACTGCCAGGCGGCTCCATCTCAACACATTACTCCTGACACGGGCGGTCAGGGGACGAATGTTCACAACTACTCCGTCCAGAAGTGCCCTGAACTTCACCCACAAACACATATACCATCTTAAAAGTTCCCAGCATATAGAGAATCACTCACACACACACACACATACACACACACACAAGCACCACAAAAAAACCAACAAGAACAACAAGCCCTTTGAGTCTTAAAGCTTCTGACTGTCGCGCATTTCTTTAATGGCGCCCTCGCCACTCGCAGATTTCTCCCTCGCAAGGCGGGACGGCGCATCAGCGCATGGCGATGTCAACGCATTATAAGTCGCTGCGTTGCGACTAAAGGAGGAAGCGCCGGCGGTTTGGTGTGGCGTTCACAAAGAAAACTCATTAAGTCAAAAGGCAACTTCCAACAATGACTCATCTCAATGCTCGCGCCCCCACGCCGTTTTAACCAACCGGTGAAGGCTAAGGCAAATTTCAATGTGACAATAAAGATTATAAGTATTTATCCTCTCCCCCCAGGCATGCTTCATAATCCTGCACCCCCCCCCCCCATCCCCTCCTCACAGTAGTCTTTTACAAACCTTTGTTTTCTCTTATTGTGATTGTGTTTCTTTCTTAATCTTTATTTCACGTTTCTTTTGTGTGTGTAAGAGTTCTCCCTCAGGGACCATTAAGCGAGTTGCACTCTAGCGCTTCATTTTAGAGACATGGAACCGGCTTTAGATCCATATTTAGCTTCAGATCCAGTAAATGTGGTTTTCAACTTTTACTTACTTTTCAAATCAAATGTTATTATTATTTTTTTTTTAATCAATTACTTTAACTATTTTTAAAACGCATTCATTTGCATTTGGACTTTGGCTTTGTGGATCATCTCATGTTAAGGACCTAATGTTACCATAGCAACCGTGGCGCAGAACTGACCTAAACTAGCGAACTGAGCTTATAACCGCAACACGGCAGCGCAGGAGTTCAGCGTAAGAAGGACAGGAAATCATTTTTATTATTTTTCTGTATCACACCAAGTGATGCAAGACCACCGAACAGCGGCTCCTCTCTCTGCAAGGCTACCGGGTTCTTCTGGAGGTCAGATATTACCCGTTAGCAATAAGACTAAGACAATAAGCTCACCTACACAAGAGTGTAATCCATTTTATTTCACTGAATTAAACAGGATAAAAAACTAAACCTGCAGGGAGACGTGCCAAACGGCCTTGGCACTGCGTATGACTTGGTACTGCTGCAATGGTACTCGAGGCGTTTCCAGCCTTTAAATGTAATTTATAAATGCTTAGTAAGGCGTAGATAGTGCTACTTTAGATAAGCTCACACAAAAGACTAAGCTAATGCTCAACACATTGTCAATCATTTGTAAATCATTAACTTACACTCATTTAGTTTGGAACCGGCCCGTAGAAGCAAAAGTATAAAAGTGTATATAATTAATATCTATGATATTTCAGCTGGGTAGTCGTCAGCTATGACACATGTAGGCACCCTAAGGGCCCCCGGCATGATGTCATCAGCATGCGCCAGGTGAAGACGCATGCTCACCTGCAGGACAGCCATCATTTAAACTTATTTAATCTGAGAATTTGTCTAACTTGTTGCCAATCTTTCTCAGCATGCATGTGAGTGCAGCTTATTATTGGTAATGGATTTGGATTCATGAGGCAAACAACAAAATGCATAATCAATGTTTTACTTTATCGACTTTATTTATTTAGGCAAAACGTTACTGAACAGAAAAAACGAACGAAACAGCGTAGCTGCAACAAAGATCACAGCTAAACCCCTTCAGACATAAACACGAGGCTTTTCGTCGGACAACTACAATGGTATTATAATACTTTATATACTTAGCCTATAAGTATATATAGCCTAGAGGAAATATATCTAAGAAATAACTCCATATTCAAAGTGTATAGTCCCACAATTAGTTGTAAAATAGGCTGTGCAATAAGAGCAATAAGAGCGAACATAAGTGCTATAAATCGATCTGCAAATTAAAAAGAAATACACCTTCTCAAACAAAGAAAAAACTCAAAAACAAACATTTGACAGCGAGCGTGGCGCTGGAGGTAAGAGGCGACAGGAACGGTTATTCTACAGGCTATGTTGATTTGCTCACTTTGGCTGTCTGGCGCTGCGGAGGAACAGGATCCAATCGACTGTTCCTGGGTTTAAATGGTTCCTTCTGGGCTCAATTATCCGTCCAGCTGAGCTAAAAGTGCGCTTCCTGGCAGCGCTGGACGCAGGAATACAGCGTAATCTCCTGGCTAGCGCTCCGAGCCTCGGGAACGTGCGCTACTGCTTCTCCCGAAAGGCAAGAAAGAAGCCGGTCTTCGCCAGGCAACGGGAGGAAAAGTGTGCAATCACGTAGTCGTGCGGTCCGTCCTCCTCCTGGTAGTCTGCCGTTGTGTCAGCCCACTCCACAAACTCTACTCCGGGTCTCTCTTTCCTTCGCCAGCCGTCTAATGAAAATAACTGCATTAGCGTCCTAGTGACACACATTCACCTAATGTGATGAGAAATGAGGAAATAGAGGAAATTGCCTTATACCGTCGCCGACGTCCGCTGTCCCCGCCGCCGCTTATCATTCCCCTAACCTGACTGTGAAGCTGGAAACCGTTCATCTATGGTTAGCATCTTCATGCTCCTGCACCTGGGGCACAGGGAGGTGCCCATCTTGTAGGTCCGAGTTATTATGATCAACTTCTCGTCCAGCACCTCTGAGGCGCTGGCAGCAGGTATGTGGACCGTATACGCAGCAGGGTCACCGAACACCGGGTGGCAATGAGCCGTGATTTTCGGTGGAAACCAGAGAAGAACCGTGTGATCGGTGGGACAGTGCTCCCCTCCAGCTCATCCGACGACGCTCTCTGAGAGACGGACAACGAACTCGATGGGGATGTTGAGTGTATACTGGAACACACACACACACTCCCATTGGCTCCAGCGGCGCTCCTCCTTTCCAGGAAGTATCCGTATCTCAAGAGTACTGCCGGCGCATTGAGCGGAGCGTCTCCGCCGTACTGTTCCAGCGTGTCTGGCATTCCTGGACAGCAGCAGCGTTGGGGTCGGACAGCCCTGCAGGTCTTCTCCGAGTATCTGACGAGGCCCTTGCACACCGACTACCTGAGTGGTGAGGCTCTCAGGTGCGTCTCTCTGGGTAAAGGTGTGCTTCGGGACGGTGCACTGCACAGGGGATCCACGTATAGTTTTGAAGCGCAGCCGTGACATCGGAAGACACCACAGAGCTGATCATGGATGTGCGTCGGTCCACTTAGTCTGTAGTGATGGCGACCCCCCCCCCGTTATCCTGTATCCAGCCTACATATGATGCTGATTGTTGGAACGGCTATTTTAAGGCATCGTATCAACACCTAGGGACTGCATTGCAGTGGCCTATGGGTAAGTTATATGGCGCTGTGTGTGTGTGACACAGAAAATGTGATCTATCCTCTCTGTGAAGGCCTCATTCTGTCAGCAGTGGTCACCTTCTTTTTGCCTTTCACCTAGTTTATGGTCCATGCGGTCACATGTGAAGCAGCGCCTCCCTCTGGCGGAGGAGACGGGAACTGCAGGCGTGGCCCCCTTTTGACACAGTTGCATAACCATGAGCTACACTTGCGCATCCCTGAAAGGTTTCCCTTTTTGAAAACCATTGGGGCGTAAATGAGGCCTCCCCCTTTTTTTCTTTTCTTTTCTTTTTTTTTTTTTTTTTTAACACATAAAGACTGTGAAGAGCAGTTCACTTGAGATACAACTGGGTTACAAGCAGCATACCTAGATGTGACATTTCGCAGACCGCCCCCCCTGCAAAGAAAATGACAAAATACGTATGCTCCAAATAAGTCAAGCTCAGGAAATCACTGCGATGCACCCTCAAGTAGACATGCAAATGAATTATACAGGCCTACGTGCATGCCCACACGCCCACACGCCCACACACACACACACACACACACACACACACACACACACACACACACACACACACACACACACACACACACACACCCTGGCAGATCAGATGAAGCCGCAGACATAACGGTGTGCATATCGGGGTGATTCCCCTGCTGCATGCATCCTGCTGGGGCGCCACAGTCAGCCATGCCAAATAAAACTAAAAAATAATATATTTTTTAAGCATTACAAATGATGTTGGGTGCCACAAATGCTATTTATTTATTTAATTTAAAAATAAATATATCATAAGTGCCCCCTACTGCACCCCCCCCCCCTCAATTGATACATTGTCATTATTGTCATTGGCGAAATATTGTGGAAAATGTGGCTTTTATTTATGACTATGTAGGACGCATAAAGAGAAAAGGTAAGTGAGTTAATAATGGAGAGGTATACCTACATATTTGATTGTGTGGAAGAGAAGCAACATATTAAAAAAATGAAAAAAATCCCCCAAAATATTGCCTCACGCACACAGTGCGCGCGCATGCTACTTCTTGTTATATGATATTGTTATACTTATAACATCGTATGAGACCACTTTCCCATTTTCCTGGAATCAGTGAACGCGCTGACGTCTCTCTGCTCGCGCGCACGGCAGCACTGTGCGCTTTGCACGGCAGCACTGTGCACGCGCACATCAGCGCTGTGCACGCGCACGTCAGCACTGCAGAGAGGGCGAGAGAAAAAAACCCACTGGACGGGGACAACTGCATATGAGGCCCTATTTATGGAAATGTGATTTCGCATTCATGCAATACATGGCGACCTCACGTCGCAATGACCGCCCTCCATTTTGGAAGCGAAGAAAGCATCGGAATGTCAGTTATTATGTTAGCAGTAGGCGCTAATGGGTTTTTGGGGGTTTTTTTTGGGGTCAGTTTAGTAATTAATTCGTGAAATGATTTGTCATTATGGGGGAGACATGGTTGTGTTTGAAACACACGCCGCAGCGTTTCTCATGCGAGACGTGGAAAAAACGTTTCCCTATAGGTTACTACAAGCCCTAGTGCATGTACAGGCATGCATATCACACATATGTGCATGTCTGCGCACGCGCAAAGATGCAGGCGCGAACACACACTTAACATATGCCTTTATTTTATCATCCAATTTATCATCCTTTTTATTTGTGTTTTAAAGTCCACCTGGGCACTAGGTACCGCATGAAACCAGGCCAGGATAACAGAATAACGGCAGGTTAGGCCTACATATCCGGGCAGGCCATCCATCTTTTATTCCCATGGCTCTCCCCCATTTTTGTTCTTCTTTTCTTTCTTATCTCAGTGCCCATATATCAGCAAATCCTTTTTTTATGACCTAGTCCACTACGCATTTCTCTTTGGTCCGCCCTAGTGGTTTTAACATGTGCTTCATAAATACATTGACATGACTTGACTTTGAAGATGCCATTCCCCGCGAGCGCACTCCGCATCCCTGCTGATATTTCCACTTTGGTTTGAATTAAGTTTGAATTACGGTGTCATTATATAGGCCTGTGTATAAATGCATGGTGAAAGCATTCAGTTGAAACGTAAACCATATGCGATATATTGAACATATCTATGAGAAAATGCATACGCGCGCCACCTGCTGCCTGAACAGTAAGACGGCATTTCCCTGGTCTGATTAAGACCATTTTCAAATAACTCTATTCTTAAGTCATTATCTAGATACGCATCTTAATGTAAAATGTTCTTATATATCCATTTTGTATCATTCAACCCTTATACACATCTTGTTTTTTTGTTTTAAACATTCCTGGGAAGAGCAATAGGTAACAATATAAATACAATGAATAAAATGAGGGTTAGGCTACAGAGGGGATTCATATCAATAATGTGAGCGTGGCATAAGCAGAATATAGGTTTTACTAAGTAGGCTCCTGTTCTTTCGTATGATCGGAAAAATAAAGAGCATGTGCCCTTTTATTCTTAGCTCGGATTTCATGGTGACCAACTAAAGACGTCAAAGCGAAACTGAAAGACGGAAAAAAAGGCAGTTTTGTTGAATAGGATTAATGCTCAGGAATGCGTTGACATGAGTTCATCTTTTATTGGCCCCGGACTATTTGAAGCTGAACATAGGCAGCATTGTATTCAAATGCATGTGATAAATCATTTCTTTCATCTAATCACCATATCTTAATCTTAGATGAAAAAAAACAAGCTGTGAAAAGCCACTTCCACCTTAACGTTCTCCACCACCACTAGAACATTTAACACTAACATTATTTTGTGATCCAAAGGTTCACAAACCGAGACGGACCTAATGAAGCTTGCAGGGACCATTCCCTTTCAACTTCTGATAAGGTCATGTAGATAAACACACCAAGCCTTGATTCAGAACTGGTCTCAACCCCACGGCTAGGAGGATGAAACCTGAACAGTCGGAGTTGCCAGACCTACGTAGCATTTCGGGGAAGCGATGATTTCATGCACTTCCCGTCAATGGAATGACTCGGTGTTAGTTTACTCGGGTCTCGAGCCAAAGATAGTTTAGTTAACGGGACAGCAAGCCAGATGTAATTACACCTTGTTTATGGGTTAAATCCTAAGTTAACAGTAATTTGTTTTTGTACCAAGGGCTAGGAGCAAATTGAGCCACGTTTATTTTTTTAGGAATTATTGATATTGCAAATCCAAGGATAATATACTCTCCAATATCTCTACTTTTAAGTCCATCATTGATAGATGTTAAGTTGTTAAGATATTAAGCTGTTAAGAACCATTAGAAACAAGAGTCAAGAGGCAGAAGTCATGTCTGAACACGTGTGCACTTTATTGGGATTGTTTAGTCAGTGTACAGGTTGGCCCCACCAGTCTGGCACCCCATGTTAACCCAGCACGCAGCGACCCCTTGCCCAACCGCCCCAGGATGGACCCTCCAACAGGGTAAAGTAGAGGTCACGAGTGGGCTTTGCATAACAAAAAGAAATTAAACAGGACCAAGATATCTTTAAGGCTGAAAGTACAAAAAACCCAGACATAATTTACATACAAGCGATACTACAACAATGTATAAGTATACGCCGACCACTGGGCAGCCTTCACAGAGGCAAATACGTGTCTGAACAATGCAGTTAACATTTGGAATAATGTGTTTGAACAATGCAGTTAACAAACATTTGGAATGACTCAAAGAAAAAAAACAAAATGTACATTTTTTTTTTTAAAGTCCTCAGATGCAACTGTAAAACCTTGGGGTGCTTTTTTTTAAACTAGCCAAAAAACATTACCGTCACTTCACTTCACCGTTCCAGTTTTTTTTTTTTTTTTTAAATCCTGAGTCAAGCGCCAAAAATAACTGAAGCCATGCCAATGAGTTGGTCATCTAGGCTCTGCGCCTGAGCGTGTATGAGAATGTATGGTGTGTATGGTTCGCGCAGAGCTGAAGTCGTTGGCCGTTTGGTCGGGGGGGTGGGGGGAGGAGGGGAGAGAGGAACAGTCTGTTTAGAAGCATTTACGGTGGACGATGGAGGGGCCAGACTCATCGTACTCCTGCTTGCTGATCCACATCTGCTGGAAGGTGGACAGGGAGGCCAGGATGGAGCCTCCGATCCAGACAGAGTATTTACGCTCTGGTGGGGCAATGATCTGCAGGGGGGGACAGACGGCGCCACATTAGGTACATGAGCAGGTGGAAAGAAGACTCGAAGCATGCCAGCAGACTTTCAACCATGTGTGCTGCAGCAGTGCCAAGTGCTCACCTTGATCTTCATGGTGGATGGGGCCAGGGAGGTGATCTCCTTCTGCATACGGTCGGCGATGCCAGGGTACATGGTGGTACCTCCGGACAGCACGGTGTTGGCGTACAGGTCCTTACGGATGTCGACGTCGCACTTCATGATGCTGTTGTAGGTGGTCTCGTGGATACCGCAAGACTCCATACCTGGTGGTCAGAGGAGAGATGGGCGGTAAGCACACCGGGGCACAGACTGTGCACGCCACAAGACCGTGGGGGTGCGTCAGGGGGAACTCTGTGGGAATACACAGGAAAACTCACCGAGGAAGGAGGGCTGGAAGAGGGCCTCTGGGCAACGGAACCTCTCATTGCCGATGGTGATGACCTGTCCGTCGGGCAGCTCGTAGCTCTTCTCCAGGGAGGAGGAGGAGGCGGCGGTGCTCATCTCCTGCTCGAAGTCCAGGGCGACGTAGCACAGCTTCTCCTTGATGTCACGCACGATTTCCCTCTCGGCAGTGGTGGTGAAGGAGTAGCCACGCTCGGTCAGGATCTTCATGAGGTAGTCTGTGAGGTCGCGGCCAGCCAAGTCGAGACGGAGGATGGCGTGGGGCAGAGCGTAACCCTCATAGATGGGCACTGTGTGGGTCACACCATCACCGGAGTCCATGACGATACCAGTGGTACGACCAGAGGCGTACAGGGACAGCACAGCCTGGATGGCAACGTACATGGCGGGGGTGTTGAAGGTCTCGAACATGATCTGTGGGGAGAGGAGGAGGAGATGGAGAGGTTAATGTCAAGTTAACGCGAGTAAGGCCTCGAGTACTTTGAGCACCGCACTCAGTGCATGCATTAGAGTGAGCGTTGTTGAGAAGTTAGTAAAGGTGCAGAAACTCCACAATAAAAAAGGTGCAGCATTCCTTCACACTTGTGCACGTCAGCTGTTAAAAATTACTCACTGCACTCTTATCAGTGCTGTAAACTGTCTTATCTACATTTATGGCCACAAGTGCAGATAAAGCACACAAGTCAGGGGGAAAGACCTGTTGTTTTTCCAAGGAAAGATCATCTTATAAAGGAGAGGTCCTGGAGGAGAGGAAGGGGGGGCAAGTAAGAGGTATGTAAAGGGCGAACGCTACATTTTCCAGTCTGAATGACACTCAAGTTGAAACACTTTACAGGAAACACTGGTGTGCACATGTGGTGTGGGTGTGTACCTGGGTCATCTTCTCCCTGTTGGCTTTGGGGTTGAGGGGAGCCTCTGTGAGCAGGACGGGGTGCTCCTCGGGTGCGACTCTCAGCTCATTGTAGAAGGTGTGATGCCAGATCTTCTCCATGTCGTCCCAGTTGGTCACAATACCGTGCTCAATGGGGTACTTGAGGGTCAGGATACCCCTCTTGCTCTGAGCCTCGTCACCGACGTAGCTGTCCTTCTGGCCCATGCCAACCATCACACCCTGGGAACACAAGAGGAGCATCTCATTAGTCCAGAGTTGTAGCATGTAGTGTACTTTAAAGCAAATTGCTTTTTTTAAAAGGTAGTTTTATTGTTAAAATACAAAACTCAAATCAAGAGTATCTCACCTGATGTCTGGGGCGACCCACGATGGAAGGGAAGACAGCACGGGGCGCATCATCCCCAGCGAATCCGGCTTTGCACATACCGGATCCGTTGTCAACAACAAGTGCGGCGATTTCATCTTCCATGGCTGAACTGCAAAAAAGAAAATAAAGGGAAAAGAAAAAGAGAAGGGGGGGAGAGAAAACGTCATTAACCATTTGTCACACAAGGAAACGAGACCAGCGCCCCTATGACGCATCACTTCCTGGTTGCGGCGGGCTGCAGTTGCGCAACGCGGCCGCTGCGAGGCGCTAGAGCGACGCATTCCGATGCCGAGGACAAAGGAAGCGGCCGCTGCATTCTGTTATTACCATATAAGGGAATGGTTCGGTTGGAGCAGCTTTGCGGCGCGCGGCGGCGTGGCGCGCGGCCAGCAGAGAGACCAAGCAGACTTGCGCGAAGAGGGGGGGGAAACGGTTCAGACATGTCAGACCCTGGCGACCACTCCCCTCAAAAAAAAAAGTGACCAGTTTTTTCTCCCCACCACCATCTTGTGCCGCCCCTCCCTCCCTATCGCTAATCTCCCCCGTTTTGGATTACAAAATCCCCCCCTTGATTCTTGCAATACCACTGCGCCATAGCCTGAAACCCTGCGCCCCCCCCCCATTTCCACTCTCTAATTATTTGATTAGAGGAAGTGTACAGCTTTAAAAAAAAGTGTGCATAAGATGTTTGATTGCAGATGAGTAACACTGATTGACTAACGCTTAATTAACTGTTGACGTCAACGCCATTGTGGCCGCCGCCATTCTTTTGCTTTTGACTGATGCTCAGTTTCCTCAGAGCCACGCCTTGAAGCTCGCTGCTCGCCTATAGCGCCTTTTCCCCCCTATACGTTCAAAGATGGGGAGGCATTAATGCATTAACCAAGTCCACTGTCTTTTAGTCGTTTTTAATGCAGTGGCTTGGGAGGTTTTTCACAAAGAAACCCCGTCAAGCTGACGTTTCTCGTTTCCAACTGACACGGCCGGCCGCCATCGCCATGGCGAGCGGGCGGCGGCGTAGTTAGCATGGCCGTTGCTAGGCTGCTAGCATGCTAACTAAAGTAGGTCACACCCCAAGAGCTCACAAAGGGACCGGCCGGACCCGCAGACCCGGGCCACCGTATAATACCGGTAGGAATCACCGCCGCCAGACTAGGAAGCAAACATGGACTATGAAAACCCGTAGGCTGCCGTATAAATAATAAAAGTCCCTGTAAAACCGGTTTTTCCTGATTTATAGACGCACCTGATGCAGAAACACAGTAGGATAAGACTGCAGAAAAACCTGAACCTGCTGTTAATGCAGGGCGTTCAAATACAATAAAATACTATAAATATATACATAACGTTACATACATACACCTTAAAAAGACAAAGTACTTTCCCGGTTTAAGTTACTTTCTTGCACGCAATAAAAAATAAAATAAAGCCAAATACCGGTATTTCTGTATTATTAGCTAGCTCGGTATTATTATGTAAAATGTAAACATTCTTGTTAAATAACAAATCTATTCAAGCTTACCTTTGGGTGGGGGGGTTTTTCGTTTTATGGAAACTGGTTTCAGGCAAATGATATCCCGCACAAGCTGCGTGTGACGGCGCTCAAAGTGAGTCCGTTAATGTGGGCACATGGTTTTTATACAACGTCAGATGCCCGGCTCGAGCCATAAAAGGTAAACTTTCGGATTTGCGCTTTCTGATTGGTCCAGCGTCATGCTCTCGGGCGCGTCTCGTGCACACT
This sequence comes from Merluccius productus, assembly GCA_027122695.1. Taxonomy (NCBI): domain Eukaryota; kingdom Metazoa; phylum Chordata; class Actinopteri; order Gadiformes; family Merlucciidae; genus Merluccius; species Merluccius productus. Next base: position 17,157 of record JAOPJI010000049.1, on the reverse strand, counting down.
GCTGCACTACCAGCTCGCGCCTGTGTGAGTGTGTGTGTTTGTGAGTGTGTGTGCGTGTGTGTGTGTGTGTGTGTGTGTGTGTGTGTGTGTGTGTGTGTGTGTGTGTGTGTGTGTGT
>JAOPJI010000047.1:18537451-18548232 GCA_027122695.1 Merluccius productus | reverse complement strand
TACTACTACTACTACTATTACTACTACTACTGCTACTACTACTACTACTAGTACTACTGCTACTACTACTACTACTACTACTAGTACTACTGCTACTACTACTACTACTACTACTACTACTAGTACTACTGCTACTACTACCACTACTACAATTGTAATACAATTAATATTATGGTAGTAATACGAAGAGCATAATACTCAACCTACCAAAAGCCCAATACTATGACTATACTAAAAGTGTAATCATCCTACCAATACCAATGACCATATCCTGGTAAGCACTTTTTTTGCAATAAGGTTTTGCAGGAAAATGTTTAATGATTTGACGATGCTGTCCTCCACACGTCACCTCTTCCGTGGGGAACATCTCGGTGCTGATCTCGGTGGACCGCTATGTGGCCATCTGCCAGCACCAAGGTGACCCCCAGGAGGGCCCAGGGCCGCGTGTCTGTGTTGGGGCGCGGCGCTGCAGCTCTATAACCGCCTCATCCTCCTGGAGTTCATCCGTCTCTACGGTGGCCCGAGCCAGAGAGATGGTGGGACGGTCGGAGAGGAAAGCTAGGACTCTGCATATCACGGACACGGTGGTGGTGGTGTTCCTGTCGTGTTTCTGTCCCTATCGTCTGGCCCTCGCAGGCGTTCACCTCTCGGGGTCTTCAGGGACCTGGCTGCTGTGTCTCAACTCCTGTCTGAACCCTGTGGTGTACAATAAGGCTGTTCAACTCATGGCTACGCTGACCCAACTCCAACTGGAACACAACCCATTTTGGGTCCTGACCCATAGTTTAAGAAAGGCTGCTGTAAAATAGCTCACTTCATGACTTTATTGATTTATTGGGAAACTGTTTCCATTACAATTTCTCAACTCAAGATAATAGAAAATATAATACATTTAAGTACAAAATATACAAATAAAAAAGTACAGTAAGGCCATACAAATATTGAAACATTCGCACACGTACATTTATGTAAATAAATAAAATGTGCATATAAAAATGTACATGAAGTGTGCACATCCACAAACTGGCTCATGGAAATGCTGAGATACCGCAATGTTGTACATGAACAAGTACGCGTAAGTCCCCAGCCACAGTTACACAAAAACAACCACAGCTCTCAAGTAAAGCTTGACTGAACACCGTTCGTCTGCTTTCTTCCCTTTAGCTTTTGTTGAGTTGGTTGAGTTAGTCAAACTGTAAGTAAATTCAAACACATACCACAAACTGATACATGATCCTGAATTAAGTGTTTCTATCCATCTCTCTCTCTCTGTCTGTCTGTCTGTCTATCCACCTATAGTTGGGTATGTCTCTCATTGTGCCGTTTTATACTGTAATTGTTTTATCTTGTAACTTGTCTGTCTTATCTTTTGGTTTGTTTTGTCTCTAATTGTGCTGTGTTTTATATTGTCACTTATTTTTTACCCTATTTACTTCTTATTACAATTATCTATCTACAAATAAAACACTTGCCAAACACATTCTTTTTATTTATATAGTGTGGCTATAAAGAGTTTAGCTATCTAACAACCAGTTAGAAAATTGTACACACACATTCAGAAGGAACAAGTTTTTAAGAGTTGTTAATTTCATTTGCTTTGTGCTCGCCATCTACCCAGTGTTATCCATGTCGCGCGTTACAGTCCGCCTTCTACTGCTGTTCATTTGCTGTCCACACTGTACTAACATGTTATGTTCTATTTAATCAGATTATTTACATGTTTTCTGGGTAAACTGAATATCAGGGCGGCCATCTGTCTCTCCTGTGAGTGACCTTCATGATGGGTAGCCTCTCCACCTCTCTGCTCTTTTTCGATCTCAACTGTATGGCCTAATATTAGGACAAAAGCGTAGCTTGGCTGACTGACCCACAGCCCTCACTCCAGCTGTGTTCTTATTGGTTGGGTATGCTCTGCCCACTTGGTAAAACGAGATGGGATAAGATAAGATGTGCTTTATTAATCCCAGACAGGAAATTAGGAAGTCACAATCACACATTTTTGTTATCACACAGTAAAGACATTTTGATGTCAAGTCTTGTTTAAAACAACAGACAGCGCCACCTATGACCACCTTCTAGGATCCTACATCTTTAACACATTAAGAATAATCACAGAATCACGAGAATAACTTGTCTTATATAAAAGTTTTGCCATCCCCAAGTTTCATTGGAAGAGGTGGCTGTCCATCAGAGAGCTGCTGTCCTGTGATTGGCCGGTGTGAGCCTGCGGGGACGTTGATGTCATGGCTTGCTGGACGGCCATGTTGCCTCGCCCCACGAAGATGGAGGAGGAAGAGATGTAGGCAGGGAAACGGTTGCTAGGCAGCATGTTGTTGCAAGGCATCATGTTGCTAGGCACCATGTTGCTGTTGCCAGGCATCATGTTGTTGTTGCTAGGCATCATGTTGCTGTTGCTAGGAAGCATGCTGCTGTTGCCAGGCAGCATATTGTTGCTAAGGAAGCTGTTGGCCTGGGTTGGCAGGGCTCTGATGGAGGGAACAACACCACCTGCAGGACACACAAGGTCACTACATAAAAACCTGAACATAACATAAACGCACTGTAGTGATGTCATCCCACACACCATAAACACACTGTTGTGATATCATCCCACACACCCCAAAGGGGGTGGGGCTATTGTGATGATGTCATCCTTACCGGAGGGAGGGGCCATGTGTTGCTGAGTGTGGAGATTTCTGACGTGTTGCTGGGAGAATCCTGCAGGGTCCCCTTGAGCCTGGGAGGTAGGAGGACGTTACAGTAGTAGCGAGTTACAGGAGTAGTATTACTACTAGTACAGGAGTAGTTAAAGTAGTAGTAGTACTGAAAACATGAGGGGACTGTGCGTTTCCTGTCCTGGGTCCCAGGCTGTGGAACAGTCTTCCCCTGGGAGTCAGGTCAGCCAACTCTCTTGGTTTTTTTTTAAGTCATAGTTAAAGAACTATCCTTCAAAGTGTTTTTATGCTTCAGTCATCATGTACATTATCTTGATTTGTGAAGTCTTTAATTGTGGTTGTAATGTTGTTAAATGGCATCTCATGTTCTTTTAACCTTTTATCCTTTTGTATGGCACTTTGTAACTAGATTTTGAAAGGTGCTATATAAATACAATTTGAATTTGACGTTTGCAGGTCTTTTACTTCTTTAGGAAGCTTGTGTAGGTCATCCTTTACTTCAGCTGAGTGCTTATTAAAGTAATCTTTTAGATCACCGATTTGCTGGGTTATGTCTGATTTTACTAGACTGGGTATCCCCACCCCCATCTGCCGGCGATTGGAATTCGCCCTGCACATGGGTATGGCAAGGAACATGTTTAATCTTCCTGTTTCCTATCCCAATCCGTTTGGCACCAATCACCAAGCTGGCTTTTTTCACCTGGCGCGCTATTGGCTGGTTAAACACGATGACGACAGAGAAGCGTCGCAAGCAGCTTTGTGTTTACAATTTAGTTGGTCTGATTGGTTGAAGGACTGTCCAATTGCTTGCAGCCATTTGAACTATGCCGGCCTCTTGTGCAGGAGAAAATGACGGCACCCTTACCAGACCAACGACCAAGTCCAATCTATGATTGGACTTGGTCTGGCAATAGCCAGGCTATGATTTTACGCTTAAGATAATAGTTCGAATGACGATATAGATTTTTTATTTTTGAATAAAGTACATTACAGTGGCATCACCACCTGCACACATTCCCTCATCCTGTGATCTTGTCCATGAACCATCAGTAATCGTAATTCGTAATAGTAAAGTAGTACTAGTAATCGTATCACTACTACTGTCATAGTACCAATAGTAATACTAGTAACAGTAATGGTAATAGTAGTCATAATGGTAACCTGTGCCTGTTTATTATGGAAAGCCGTTTATCATTAAATCAATGGTACGAACTAGTCACTAATTGTAGTAGCAGTAGTACAAGTACCAGTGCCTGGTTGAGACCGGCCTGTAGTTTTCTCTTGGCTCTCCACCGGGCCACTCTCAGTCTGGTCTTCTCTCTTCGCTCTCTCACCTGGAGACAAACACACACACACCTGTATTCTCACCTGGAGACACACACACACACACACACACACACACACACCTCTACTCTCATCTGGAGACACACATGCACACACACCTGTGCTCTCACCTGGAGAGACACACACACACACCTGTTCTCTTTGTATTTATTCTTGTGTATGCATGTATGTATGTATGTATGACTATGTTAGCTGCAGATGCGTACATCAGAATGTCAGAGTTTGATTCATCAAATTCACAGTATAACACAGTGTCATTCTGGACATGGAAATACGTAATCTAAACTAAATATGACAAAACAGAACTAGGATGTTCTGATATTGCTTCCGCACCAGGTCAGCCAGCAGCGGCTGGGGCAGGCTCTTCTCCCTCTCGCGGCGGCGGTCAATGCTGCGTCGCTGCAGCTCGTTCCTGCGCAGTTTGTACTCTTCGTAAAGTCTTAGGTCTTTGGGCCAGGGCCGTACTGCCTGGCGTGGAGGCACGTGGGCAAGCAGGGCAGGCAGGGAGGAGCTGGCAACACTGTCTGGAAAGGCAGGAAACAGGAAGTTCTCAGGAAGTGACCCAACAACAGACGAAAGACTGGACATCACCACAGGGACAATGACTTATCATAATGCTTTAATTTAGCCATGACCTTCACTTTATGACCCAATCATTTTTCATGAGGATTGAGATAAAAAAGTGTTAATAACAAGCCATCAGTGATTATAAGCACTTAAATGCACAATGAGTAGGATTTTTATTTGCGGTTTGTGAAGACCACATTAAAAGTTGGCCCCTCTTCCCCGGGCTGAACAGACACAAAAAGTGCTTGCCAGCGGGTGAAAGCCAACCCCAGATTGACTCTCGTTTTGGAACAAGCTTTGTCCGCTTGGGGTTTCCTTGCTATATGTTTGTTTTTTTCAAATGTTGTAGCTTCCTCTTGGATGTGTGCGTACGATCTGGAACCTGGTCTCTACATTTTATGGAGTCCCGCCTCACACGCTGCCTGAATCGGAGCTAGTGGAGACCATAGCGTAATTATCCAGTGTTATTTTACAATGCAAAAAGCAACACTACAACATCACATAGGATTACTGCGTGATATTGTCAGCTTTCGGATCCACTCATCGACAAAGTTTCAATGTAGCCTAAAGGTTCAGAAGACACACAGCTATGAGCTATGAGTATGCGTACTTCCAAAAAACAAATAGGTGGTTTGAACACAAGTTTTGATGAAATTGCATGGCAGGACTAGCGCTATTCACCCGAAGAGAAATTACACAGGCACTAATGTGGGTGATGAATCAGAAATACGTGTCATATCGCGATACCAATATGCGACGCAATGACGTATGACGCATTTACGTTCCCTAGCGCGCATAGGCTCAACGACACAAGCCCAAAGATGTCAGAGCAAGAGCAGCGTGTCAGCTCAGGCAGCGACGGCCTCTGAAGACGACAATAGAAATGGTTTGGCTACAAGAGGTCAGACCTCCAACAAAGTACAATATTTTGCAAAATATGCAAGAAAACGGTTACTGGGAAAGGATGGAAAATGCCCTTCATTTGGTTTGCACAAAAAAATGCTGCTGCCTGCAAGCTGCAATCATCAATAAATCTATATCATTATAAAAATCGTAATATCGCAAAATTCCATGAAATATCGTGATATCATTTTGAGGATATATATCGCCCACCCCTAGTAGGTAAATCTTGTTGGTATCTTTTGGCTTTGAATAAAAATTGAAATAGCCTACGTTCATTATTAAAACCCTTCTAAAACCATTAAACCCCCCGCTTGCACAATACAGCCTAATCTTTGTGGGTCTTGAGACCGCAGTGGAAACGCAGACAACTACAGGCTGAAGGAACCTTTTAGTTCCTTGAAAAGTAGTTCCTGAGACTAAAGTTCTGGGTACTTTGGGTGGAAACGCGGCTTATCTTACCTAAAGGATCACCATTTCTTACTGAAGACCACGAGGTGAGAAATATTCTGATGGTGGAGAAGAGTGAAGTTATGACACAAACTCACCACAAGATAAAAAAGTAATACTTTATTCATGTGTTCAAAACAACCACAACAAGAATCGCAACAATTTCACATTGTCACAGGAGCTCTTCGACTGATCTTAAAAGGAATACTCTGGCTTCTTGGGGAATACCGTTATTTTCCACTTACCCATAGTCAAATGAGAAGTACAGTTCCATTTTTTTCTAACCCAGTGCTTGATTCGACTGAGTTAGCCTTTGGACAAGCGATCCGAAATCAATGGAAGCAGATGAGATTAACTACAGTAGCTCCGTCAGTGAAGTGAGGCTAAAAAACACATTCCAGCTTTTCCATTTTTGCAATTTGTATGTATTTTACCCTCACTTCACTAATGGAGTTAGTCAATCTCACCTGCTTCCATTGATTTCAGCTAATTCAGTTAAATGCTAACTTGGTCAAATCGAGTGCTGGGCTGAAAAAAAAAAAATGGTACAGTGCTTCTCATTTTGACTACTTTGGCATCACAATATATTCTTTTATTTCGTCATATGTAGATGAGCCTGAATGAAAATGTCAAAGTTCATGTCCTGCTCCTAAGTGCTCTCCCTACAGGGACACCTCATAATATGGCGCCAGAGGTCAGTGCTGACGAATGAACCGTGGCAGAACTGGCAGCAGCCGTAGCTTCGGGTTCGGCCTTCCTTCGGCCTCCGCTTTACCTTCAGCAACCCTGCTCCCCCGGCCACCACCCTACTGTTGTGCAAGAAGTTCCCACGATTCCTCAACTGCTCCAGCAGCACCTTGCGTTTCTTACACGATGGTTTGAGGCTGAGCACCATGGCGATTTCTGGGTGTCCTTTGTGGACCTTCAGATGGCGCGCCAGCTTGACCTGAGGTTTCCCACACACTAGGCAGAAGTTCTTCTTCTCATGGATGCTGGTTTCGTACTCTGTTTGGTGCCGGTCCTGAGCAGTCTCTGGTGTGGTACTGAGGAAGCCTCTGAGAGGGTCCTCTAGAGAAGGAACCCCTCCTGGGTCCAGACACGCGCTGGCTAGCCGGTCCACCTCCAGGCTGAAGTGAGGATGGTTCTCTCCCATTCCCAGGATCTCGTCTTCAGCAAAACCTTGGAGCTCCCCAAACTTCACGGAGAAAGACAAAAACATAACAGAAGAATAATTTAATATGGTCATTAAATTGTTAAAGTGGTGAACTACTCCTAGTAAGTCTAAGGTGGTTTTAACATCACTTACGCTTTCCTCAGATGATGAAAACACCTCTGCTTGGGCTGAGAATCCACTGACCGTCAGATTGTTATCATGACCTGCAACAAAAAAAGGAAAAATACACATGGGCAGATGAGTATTCATAAGCTGAAACATAAAATAAAAATAAATTGATAAATTAATATTGTTTCTATTAAACAGGCCACACTTATATATATTAAAGGCCCTGAGAAGCTGGATGTGTAGCTTCTAGCTCCATAAGGATCTGGTTAGCATGCAGTACAGCCAATAAACTACTGGTTGACCTTTGGACACTGCCCTGAGTCTGGCTGGAAGTTGGGCCAACAGGCGACATTGTGGGGTAACCCTGCCAGCAATGATGCCTCAAGCACTGCATACTGTTAGTCTAGCTGCGTTGCCCAACCGCGTAGCATGTTGTACTGTTAACTAGCTAATATCGATGAATCTAGTTCCTCACTTAAATGGCCCAAGAGACAAAGACAGACAATTTAAGGAATTAAATGTTTTACTTACTTCTTCGCCATTCTTTATTTCAGCTAGCTAGCTAGCTACCGCATCTCTTCATCTTTCCGAGGTGCATTATAAACATTTCTATAACCTCCGTAAGGTTTTAATGCTACATGTACTAGTGGGACATCAGCGCACGCTAACTGTTCAGTTGGTCAGCAGCCGCTCAAAGACGACACATTTACTTCGGAAAAAAAAACTAATTGACCAGCTCGCGAAAAACGTTTACGGTAATCAGGTTTAAGAGGTTTCATTATTAAAATTGTATTACTATTTTTACTACTAATGTTAAAACTCAGGATTGTATATCAATTTAACATTACATCTGAAATGCTAGTACAAATACAATGTATTACCTATTCCCTATAATTATTTTGGCTTTTGCCATTTACTACCTTGATTTGAGAATATTAATATCATATCAAATGTATTTTGACAGTGTGCCTCATTTTGTAGTGTTACATGGTATGATATTGTAGTTTCACATGGTACCATATTTTGGTTTACAGGGCATTATATTATAGTTCTACATGGCATCATATCCTAGTTCTACATGGATGGCATCATATTCTAGATTCACATGGCATCGTACTATAGTTTTACAGGGCCTTATATGGTTGTTTTACATAGCATAGCATTACATGACATCATATTGTAGTTTTACAGGGTCTCAGATTGTAGTTTTAAATGTTATCATATTGTAGTTTCACAGGGCATCATATTGTAGTTTTACGGGACCTCATATTGTTCTACATGGAATCATATTACCAGAAATCCTATGAAGCTATATTTTAATCTAAAACCACAACAAAAAACTTCTAAAAGTCATGTCAGATTTAGCACATTAGCACTTAAAAAGTGTTAATCGCTAAACTCTACAACAGAAACAATTAGCCAAGCAGAATAAATTATGCAAGATGTGTATTGTTGTATGTTTGGTTTAAAAGAGAATTGGTTTCACCATTGAAACTATGATTACAAGTTTGCATTAACATACACAACTCTGCATGATGTTTCCATCATATAGAAACACATTATGAGGACACTGGTACTTACAGGAAGTTGAAGCGGGGAAGTTAAAACCATGAGCCATGTGACCAGGGAGGTTCCTCTGCATCAACGAGGCTCCGGAAAATTCTGCAGGTGACTGCTGACCCTGGAAAACCAACAAACGTAGAGACTCAGGCCCAGAGGTAATGCTATGGATGCTAATTCTGACTTTTTATTCCTTTCTCGTTAACTGGCCATTAACCGTTAACCGATAAGAATAAAAGTGCTATAAAAAATGGAAGAAAGTCTATGACCCTTTCTGTGAAAAGTATTTTATCCATAGTTAATTACAAAAATCTACATAAACCAATGATGGTGCATATCTTTCACTGCTTGAAGGAAAGGCGGGACACAGAAAATCTCTGGCGTTTTGGACCTTCGGGTCGGGTCATTTTACTTTTTTTAAACTGAACATTGAATGAAAACAAAGTCAACTCATTTTATTAACTTTTATTTGGCAGATCAACAGTTTTGAAACAACACCTAAACCTGTTAAAATCCAGCATTGTCAAAGTTGTGTCATGTGCTGACTGATTATGTGAAACCTGTGTGTGCATGTGCACATGCATGTGAGAGCCGGTTCGGAGCCGGTGCCTAATCGCGAAACAGTTCTTTGTGTTTTAACAGCCAAAAAAAGTTTTTCGGCCAGGAAAACCTTGTGACCGCCATTTTTAAAAACACAAAGCTTCACTATGGAATCACATCGATTACTATTGTAACAGATTATGTTAGTCCCTGTTGAGTTTATCCCTTTTTCGTAGGAGAAAGGGGCGGGGCAGGGAGCCCTAGGGGAAAAGAGAGAGAGAGTAAAGAGTGTTAATAAAGCGTTGACTGATATTTAACATTATTTTCTTATGAATCCCATTTAGGCGAACCTATGAGCAGCCGGTTACACATATAATCGCCATCCATAGCAATCGAGACGAGTAGCACAAATGTGTTGTAGCAGCCGTGTTTGGATGCCAACGTAGACTTGCAAAGCCGAGAGCAACATTTGTAAAGGGACGTGTAGTCCACTATTGTTGTTATTGTGCTTTACGTTGGCGCTAGCCTTTCTGGGAAAGCGGAGACGTATACAGATGTATACGGTGACGTAATGATGTGGCTCTCTAGCCTTTAGAACAGCAAACCAGTTCTTAGACGCACTAGCACCAGCCCAGCACTAGAACTAGGTTCGCGTTGGTGGAAAAGGGGTACTAGTGACAAACAAATCTTCACAGCTCCCTCTGTCTTGTCTTTTCTCAAAGTGGTAACCACTGTGTAGTGTTTGGGGAATTAGAAACAGGATCTCAGTTGGGAGGAAGCTGCTACTCGCTAAAAGCAAGGATGTATAAGGCTACAAGAAAACAGAGCACCTTAAGAGTATGTCATCACTGACAATCTCACCGATTATTGGTAATGACAATCTTAACGTAATGTTAATGAATTCTGAAGGTCATAAAATTCTGGTATTTATCACATTACATGCAGGGAATATTATTCTCTTTTTGTTTTTTAAAACGGTTCCCTGGGGTCTTTACAAAAAGTTAGTAAAGTTCATATATCAAAAACTCCTAAATCCAGGTTCTGTACTGTGTGTGTCTGCTCATTTTCTCTGCTCTGAAGAACAGGCTGTTTTGCCTGTTTATGTCTCATGTCCATAAGCTTACTAGATACAACTTGCAGACTAGCTAGGATAGACAATTTTGTAGAGCTAGTTGGCCAATATATTATTATATGCAATGTATTTGCATCCAACCAGTGCAGCAGAAATAATCAAACGTTGCATACAATAGCCCTGTACTTCTCAGTCCACCTCACCAGAACAGATGTACCTTGTAGTAATGAAGAGCACTATCACTCACAACATAGCATGCATTCAAAACCTCCCCAAATAATTTAGAGTATTATTACTGAAGTTCAGGGTAAATATGTCCATAACAACTGGTTCCATTGGTTATTACATTGTCTACAGGAGCAAGACAATTTGTCCTCTTTGATATATTCAA